>PVIR01006324.1:0-32514 GCA_004026965.1 Petromus typicus
AAGATCAGAAATCAATAAAATGGAAAATAGAGACATGGAAGAAAATCAGTGAAACAAGATACTAGTTCTCTAAAAAAGTCAAATTGATAAATCTTGGTTGAGCTGATCAGGAGAGAAGGGGGAAAGATACCACCTACCAGTCTTTTAAAAAATAAAAGGACTATTAAAGGAAAAGTAAGGAACGAATGTGAACAATTTTATTCTCCTGCATTTGACAACTTCCACGAAATGGGTCAATATCTTAAAAGACACACATTAATGAGAACTCACTCCAGAAGAGACAGAAACCCTGAATGATTCTATGACTACCAAATGAACCAGATTAGTTAAAAACTTCCTCATGAAGGACACTCCAAGACTTGAAGTCTGTGGTGAATCCAATCAAATATTTAAAGAATGAATAATAAGCATTCTACATAATCCATAAATTATGCAAGGAAGGAAGCTTCCCTGCTTATTTTATGCAGCCAGCAGCACCCGATACCGGAGTCAGCACTGGTAGTGTCGACTTTTCTTCTCTGAGGAAGAGAAGAAAATTGCCAGCAATTTTTTTTTTTAAAGAATAATAATGCTTCCCTCACTTTACAGAACCAGCTCCATCTTGTGATTACCACACGGGTCCACTGAACCCCCTTCCACACCTACTGTATGTTACAGGGCCATAGTGGAGGCTCCGAAAACATTTCACTCCTCATTAGTGGTTCCCAGCTATGCAAAGAAAAAGACCTGGGAAGAAGGAAGAAGGAGGAGCAGGAGGAGGAGGAGGAGGAGGAGCAGGAGCAGGAGCAGGAGCAGGAGGAGAAGGAGAAGGAGGAGGAGAAAAAGAGGAAGAGGAAGAGGAAGAAGAGGACACACAGCAGTGGCCTCAGCAGTGGGAAGGGAGAACTTGGAGGTGAGCCCCCATCGGGACCCTTCAGTGTCCCCACCACAGGACCCCAGTGCCACAGTCTTTCAAGAAATCCACAAAGCGCAGTGGCTCACGGTGTTGAAGTAGATCACGCTGCAAAAAGGCCACAACTCAGAATTCTCCCTTCGTGCCAGACAGCTCAGGGAAGAACGTGAGGCAGGAGGCTTTAGGGACAGTGCGGACTCGGAAGACGACGCCAGGAACAGAGACTCCGGATGCGGCGAGGAGGTGGCTCTTAGGCGCCCACCACCACTCTTGGCTAGTGAATGAGACGTTTCTAGGCACAAAACTGGAAATCTGCTCCTGTCCTTCGGTTAGTCACTCACCAGGAAGGGACTGATTATGCGATGTTTTCGGTGAGGACTCTGCATCATCTAATTCTGTGAGAAGGACCTGACAATGTTCTTTCAACTTTTACGACACATGCATGGAAATGTACTTGGTGTGGGCCGGGAGGCGACGCGTGTGGGTGGTGGGGGTCTGTTAGACAAGGCGACAGGAAGGGAGCGGCGCTGCAGGAATGAGGCAAGCCGCTGGGCCTGTCATTCTGATTGGCACCGAGTGGCTGAAACCAAAAATGCATTGCAATTATGAAGCAGACAAGACAGCGCCCTCTCTTCAACAACATCACCAAACCCAAACATTTCAGAGAGCTGTGTTTGACAGTGCAGGTGGCAGGCAGGGGCCCAGAGGGCAGGAAGGCTGGAGGGTGGGGCGGCTGGGGTTGGGGAAAGGAGGCGGGCACAGGAGGCAACTTCTCCTGACAAGCACCCTGGGCCTGCCTCTCTGCTACTCCTCTCTGCTGGGTTCTTAGGAACCCAAGGCCTCTGTCTGCAGGGCTGGTGGAGCAAGGAGCCCAGGAACCTCGGAGTTCAGCCTCCTCTCGGGGTGGCTGAATAAACGGCCCTGCCCAAGCCCAGGAGACCACCTCACACATGGCGCTCAAGCTTCCTGCTGGCCAGTGAGGAACAGGCAGGCATGCCCATGCCCGGCCTGCTGCTCCACCCCTGTGCTACGGAGCCTCCAACCCCACCCACATTTGCAACTGTCCTGGCATAGCTCCCGGTCGGGTGTGGATCCTGCCTGAGTATCTGCCGGGTGGATAAACAGAGCTGAGCACCACAGGGAGGCTGCGCTTTGTGGCCGAGAAGCCCATGTTCATTTTTTGTACATTTGCCAGCAATTTTTTTTTTTTAAAGACAAGGTCTCACTCACTTTGTAGTTCAGGCTGGCCTTGAGCTCACTATGTAGTCCAGACTAGCCTCAAACCCACAGAAATCCTCCTGCCTCTGCCTCCTGAGTGCTGGGATTACAGGTGTGAGTCACCAGGCCTGGCATCGTTGTATGTGGTTACCGGGGATCGAACCCAGACCCTTGTGCTTGCAAGGCAGGTGCTGGAACCACTGAGCTAAACCCCCGGGTCCTCTGGCAAATTTTTTAAGAAGGATTTTGTTGCTGTCCTATAATAACATTTAGCAATCAAGTCCTATCTGAAAGCTCCGCAGAACCCTAGTAGTGGGGATGCAGGTGTCCGACCTACACGTCATGTGACTAGAGCTATTTTCTCATCTTTCTTTCTTTTTTTTTTTTTTTTTTGTGGGACCTAAAATGAAATCTATCAGTGCAAGAGAAAAATCAAGAAGCAAAAGGTCCAAGGGCCTTGCATCGCCTCACCAAGTCTCATATGGTCTGGCACAGTGGCTGTGGGTTCTGAGGGCTCCATGTGACTGGACAGACGATGGACAACCAGGGCCTGGGCATCTCAAGGTCAAAAGGGCTGAGCAGAGGTCAACACTGTGCGGGCCCGCTAGGTCAGAGACACACTCGGTGTTAATGTGGTGTGTGGTGCTTTGAAAGTATTAAATTGTAACGGTTGCGGAAGTGGGTCGCGACCCCAGCAGGCTGGCACTCGGCTGTGTGTGGGGGAACACAGAGGCAGGGTCCCAAGGTGGGACCTCCTTCTTGCAAGGAACGCACACGCTTGTGGGGAAAAGCTGCGGAGCATGAATGTGGAGCCCAGCCAGACGCTAAGGCTGTGCCAGTCTAGGGGTGGCACTGCCTGAAAGGGCTGGAAGGTAGTGGGCACAGAAAACACCCTGGCTCCCACCGACTGCCCCAAGACAGTCTGGGGCCCCTAGATTCACAACTGTGGTCCAGCTGAGCATCTGCAGGGGAGGAGGAGGCAGGGAACGTTGTTTTCAGGGGAACGGGGGTCACGTGTTCCCTCCAGTAGGAGGCGCTGGAGCCCAGCCCCCACCCCGCAGTGGCCCCTCGGAGGGGCTGAGCCTTAAGCCAGAGCTCAGAGAGGCCTTGGAAGCTGCATTTCTAAAAGGCTGAGCCAAAAGCATATACAGCCCTCTGGGAGGCTGAGGCAGGAGTATCACAAGTTCCAGCTCAGCCTGGATGCCTTGGCGACTCAGACACTGTCTTTCAAAATAAATAAAATCGAATCACAAAGAGGCTAGGAATGTAGCTCAGTGAGAAGTCCCTGGGTTCAAGTCCTAAATACTAAAAAGCATACACAGCTGATATGAGATTGACCCACAGAAAAGTGAGGAAACGCAGCGGGGACACCTAAAATGGTGGTTTGGGGTGAGGAGACCGGGTGGTTTTCTGGTTGCTTTACCTTAGATGCGCAGGCCTGTGTGAAACAAAAAAGATGGGCTTTGTACCCGGATGTCAGGGCGGCAAAGGCCAATGTAGACAGAAGACACGGACGCCCGCTGCCTTCTTACCTAATGACCCTTTGGGGCGCGTCGTCCATCTGGGAGGACCTCTTCTCACACAGATGTTGAAATTCCCGGAAGTTTAAAGTGACGCTAAGTCTCAAGCCAAGAAGGCCAAGGAAGCGCTCAAACTCGTCGTCTTTCAGGTTGAAGAGTAGCCGCTCTAGCAATCTGTGAAGATCACGCATGTTGATTATGCCATCCCTGTCAGTGTCTATTTTAAAGAAGGCAGAGTAGGGGTCCTAGAAACAAAACGCATAGGTCAACGTGCTTCCCTTCTGTGCCTGGGGCTGCTAGAGACCCTTCCCGCCCTGCCTGCCCCGTGCTGATCCTCGGGGTTGGGGGCGGAGGAGGGTTAGTGGCCTGGGGCGGGTCCGCAGCTCCCCTGGCCTCTTGGCCCTGTTCTGTTGTCTCAGAAATTAGAAACTGCTCTCCAGCTCCCTCTTACAAGACAAGAGGCTGGCAGATGGGGACACAAGGGCTCTCCTTTCCCTTCTGCCCAGTCTGTGGCACTTGTACCCCCTGGACCAGAGGACAAAGAGGGTGCCAGGGCTTCCTAGTGCATCTCAGCATCTTGCTGTCGGGCCTTTTGTGCGGTCTGCGGGCCGATCCGCCTGGCCGTGCTCCCGCTTTCTCATCTGTGACTTGGGGGTTCTGGGTAGAGTTCCCACTACTTCCTCTGCCGCTGCTGGGAGCAATGTCTAGGCTGACACGTGCCGAGTGCTGCCTGGCCCATTGTGTGGGTGCCCTACCACGCTGCCGGTCATATTTCTGTTGCCCAAACTGGAAAGTGAGGGAGGGGCTGTCGGGCGACGCCCGCTCCCTGCTCGTGTGCTCCTGGGTCTCTGGCTTGAACAGTGGTGGATGTGGTAGCACGGGCCCCTGCCTCCGCCCTAACCTGGGAGTCACCTGACCAGGCTCGGGGCTCTGCCTTGTCCTTGTGGTCACTGCTGTCTCCCGAGAGGCTTGTTTGGGATGTGAAGCCAGCCTCCCTTTGACTCAAGGTGCTGATCACATGTTTGGGGACACTGTAGGAACAGCTAGTGATTTTCATTCTTCTATTCCTTCATCAGTCACTCAGCACGTAGTGTGTGCAGTCACGGCGCTAAAAACTGAGACGTCATGAGACGGACTCAGCCCTGCCTCTGACAGTCACTGCCACCCGCCAGAGGCAGACGGCTAACTGGCCGCTTCCAGTCCACGTTTGACGATGAACCCTGCTGACCCTCAGCTCTGGGTCCTCTACATTTCCATAAGGTGAGACATCTCCTAGATGTCAAACCAAGGCAAAACCACACTCCGGATCCCTCTGTTCCTCCACATGAACTCCTGTCTCTGTAGGTGGCAGCTGCTGGAGCACAAACTCTGCACCCCTTGGGCCCACAACTCCCAACTCTCCCGCAGAGGGCATCCGGAAACTGCCCTGCTCCCCAGCTACGTTGGCTATTTTCTATTGTCACTGATACACCATGCCCGACGTCCACGACTTAGGCTCAGTGTTTTGCGGGCTCAGTCCGTGGCCGCTGGGCCCAGAGCAGGAAGGGGCTGGGGGGTTGTGGGAGGAAAGCTGCTCACCCTGGGGCAGCGAGGAAGCAGAGGGAGCAGGGAGCAGCTGGGACAAGGACACAGCTTCCAGCTCACTCCTCGGCCGGCTCCTGGCAGCACGGGCGGCCGCGCATGCTGTCCAGTCACCTTCCAAAGCCCGAGGGACACTTCAGACTGACATCGCACACAGGAGTACCGCCTCTCCCCTGCCCAGGGCCCTGGATCCTCAGGAGGCCCACGGGTCCCAGCGCCATCCTATCCTGCCAGCTCCTCATCCCAGTCTCCCTTCGTGGCGCCTGTCCCCACTGCCAAACTGCAGACTGTGTGTGCAGTGTCCACCTTCCCTCTAGGATGGAAATAGGGACCCGGGCTCCAACCGCAGCCCCCGAGCGGGGCTCAGCAGTACCTGTGTGAGGAGGCTGGGTGGGAAGGAGGACTGGGCATTTCCCGGGCACCTGTGTGGCAAGCCATGGTGCCGACCAAGTCATGGTCCTCACGGTGGGTGGGGAAGGAAGACTGGAGCAAGGGACAGCAGCCAGTGGGATGGGCAGCAGTGACACCAGGGTCTCGCAGCCCTAGAGCGACAGTCTAGGTGCGAGGTGACCCCACGCTTACGACCCGCACGAGTTTCTAAACTAATCACCTCGCACACCTCAGCCTTCGGCTTCCCGGAATAGGCACCTATTTTATGACACGAGTTCTGCAATCAGACCTCATCCCATGCCTGGGATCTGACACATAGGGCTTGTACAGCTGTGCGTGCGCATCTCTGTGCCTCTAACCTCAGTTTCTCCACCTATAAAATGGGAGCACTCAGACCTGCTTGATAGACTGTAGTGGAGGTGCATGCAGCACGTCTGGCTCACCGCCTGGCGCGTGGGGTGAGGTCCCACCAGCTATGAAAGATCACTATTGTGTGGCCGGCATGGCAGCAGCCTCTTGGGGTGTGTGGGACCTGGGCAGGGCTGCATGTTGTGGAGAGACCCCCCAGCTCAGCCATGTGCCCAGGAGGGATGGGGGTCAGAGCGTGTTTTTTAATGAGATGTGGGGGTGCATGCCCGGCCCTGAAGAGAGGGGATCAGAGGATGCTGCCGGCTCCTTTGCACTTGTGTTTCCGGGTGAGGCCCGGGTCACAGGTCAGCAGACAGGTCCTCTCGTAGAACCTGGGAGCAGCTGGGCGTGGCTCGTACCACTCGCGCCAGGCATCGCGCGTCACTCCCGAGGCCACCGCAGGGCCCCTGCCCTGCTTCCTTGGCCCCTCAGCAGCTGGCAGGGTATGAGGGACCCACACAACCTTGCTGTGGTCTGTACAGCTGATCGAGGGCTGAGATGCACCCCTTGGCTTCCAACACCAACGATATCAGCAATGACAGTATTTCAACCAATTTGGAAATTTGCAAACACAAAGAATTGGGCCCAGGGAGCCCCAACATAACCTGTGCTCGCCTCTGTCACACTAAAACTGGGATAAGTGTCTTTGTTTCACCCACTGGGTTATTAAAAACCTTCCACGGGATGGACTGGGCATCAACAGACATCTACAGAATCAACTCATTGTTTAATCATACTGGAAAATACAGGACACATGTTACCTCGGCAAGTAATACTGATAACCAAGACCAGAGCACTGTCTCCCCCTTGCTCCACTGTGAGAGGCCGGGGGGAGACAGGAGAGAGGCTGAGGAGCTGGGTCAGGCAAGGGACATCAGCTCCCCGTCCCTGTCCTTCCCCCTGCAGGCTTCCTTCCTCCTCACTACCCATGTGACCCCTGCCCCTTTGTACTGGGCGGTGCCCGGATGACTCCGAGTCCCTTCCTGGTTGGATATTGAGATAGATCCAATCGGGGGACTAATCTTTCCCCGTGGATGCATTTAGTGACATTTTTCCAGAGCAAAACTCAGGATGCGCAGTCTGATGGCAGCAGAGAATGTCTCAACTCAGGCTGTCCTGGAAGGGCCCAGCTGGGTGGGCACGGCCAAAGGTTCATTTGAAATGGGAGCAGGGTGATCAATGACTGTCCAGCTGGTGGTGCCCAGCACAGGAGGACAGCTGGGAGCCTGCGGCCCTCCATCCCCTGAGGCCTCTCCTGTCCCTCCTCTGCTGGACTTACCCCAGTGCTTCCTTCCCTGGCTGTCCTTTCCACGGCCAGGCTAGGGAACCTTCTGTACTCTGCCCGGTTTTGGAGCTGATGTTCCTCCCCCAAGAAGAGTCTTTGGCTTCAGTCCCCATCTCTGTGTTTAGGTAGCAGCTGTCCACCACGTGCACCTGAACCCCCTCCGTGCCACAGTGAGCCTCGCATCTTTCCCTGGCACCACCTGCCACGCCGGGCTCACTCCTCACAAAGACCTGTTTTCTCTTTTCCACCCAGAACGTGATGGTGGCTTCTGGGTCAGGTCCCCTCCTCCAGGAAGTCCACCGAGAGACCTCAGGCCCGATGTATTAGAGCGGACTGAGCTCTCACCTCGCATCGCCAGCCCTGAACGCATACTGGAAGGGATGTGTGAGTCCTAACGTCACCTCACCAGGCTGGAGGACTTCCCCCCCTCCTTCCCTCAGTGCTCCTCAGCCGAGTGACAGATGGGGGCCCCAGGGAATGGAGGGGTTGCCCCAAACACCTGGGGCGGGCGCCTCTCCAACCATGCTGTCTGCTGGGGAGAGCCGCGGTCCCCTGGGTCACCGGGACCCACACTCGTGTGGGCTGCTCGCTACCACTCAGGGGTGGGGGCGGGGAGAGGCCCAGGCAAGCCGAGTGTCGAGACAGTCACACTTTACCCGGAATGACTCCTTCAGCCTCTTGGGGAAAAGTTTCACGCACTCATCGGCAGTGACAAAGTGGCCATCCACGGGGCTTTTCGAGAAAACCAGAGTCTGAGGCGTCGTCGCAGCCCCACTTCTTTTAGCATCTGCAACGGTGACATGGATCCTAAGACATCCATTAGCCCCACCCCCACCTCTCTGTTTCCACTTCAACACTCTCTGCCCTTCGCCCGCCTTGTTAAATGCTATTATTGGTCGGGGCCCCAAGGCCCGCACACAGCACTAATGGTGTCACGCGTTCTCTGGCCGCTTTTCTTCTCGTGTCTTAGAAATGCTCCCTCTATGACAAGAGGGATTTGTTCCCAGACGCCGGGACGCGTCGCACACCGGGTGTTCCGGACAGCACGCTTGTCGCGTCTCTGTTCTGTCTCGACAGCCAGGACCACATCTTGTTCCTCTTCCAGCTCCTGGAGAGGATTCTGCCCTCCTCTCTGTCCCTAGAGTCGTGTCCCAGGACAGCAGAGGGACTCGTCCCGGACTTGTGAACAGACGTCCCGAGGATGTGTCTGTGAGGGGCCACGCGGGCCCTGCGAGTGGATCTCAAGCTCTTCCAGCAACTCAGACAAGGGCAACCCTCAAGTACCCTCGTCTACGCACAAGACGGTATTGTGTGCTCTATACGGGGCAGGAAGTGGGGTGCACAGGGTCCCCCAGCTCTGCAGGCAGCACTCAGACAGCATAGCGGAGCCTAGGCTGAGCCTCCTGACCCACCGGTCGCTGATAGCACCCTGCCTTCTGCCTCCCTTGAGAGGGGGGCTGGAGGTGGACTCCATCTGGCCAGGCATCAGAGTGTGGCCTTGCCCACAGCAGGATAGATGCCAAGAACACTGTTATCATGGATACCCTGCAGTGAGTCTGGAAACAGGTGGGTGCTGGGAGGGTGCAGGGTCCTCTGGTCCAGGCTTACACTTGGCTTCTTAAGCCAGGCTTCAGCTCTAGTGCAGGGCCCAGGGGCGCCTACAGACCCCTAACCCTCTGCTGTGCCCCTCTGCAAGTCTGGCTGGATAGGGGATGATGGAGAACAGGTCAGGGGAGCAGAGCAGCACGGACAGGGGCAGGGTGCAGGTGGATGCCACGTCAGGCTGCTCTACACTGGGCCTTACTTACCAGCCCACGGGTAGGCGAGTGCCCATCCCACTCCCCCGGGGCCCACTTTCCCCCAAGAAAGGAGGGCACAGGGCAAAACACAGGGAAGGAATGCGCTCACTAAACACACACCCCTATCTCTCTTTCCTCTTATTTCCCTCCGAATGTCAAGACATATACGCAGTATGTCAAGACTCCAAAACACTACTTGAGTGGCCCTTTTCCCGAAGGGTGGGGCATCCCTCCCCTGAGGGTGTCAAACCCCAGGGTGGCAGGGCTGTGTGGGGCCTGGTGCTTGAGCTGGCCAGGTTCTCTGGGGGAGCTGTGGCCACTTCCCAAGACCAGGAGGACGACGACAAGCCCGGGCCCACAGGCCAGCAGCCTCCCTCCAGGGTACCCACAGCAGAGAGGAGGCCAGTCTACGGACGCAGCTGTGAGTGTCCCAGTTGTGCCGGGGGCTGTGAGCTGAGACTTTGGAGAGCAGAAGGGGCACAGGGTACTGACAGGAGCATCTCTCTGCCCTGACCTTATGGCACAAGAAGGGACCCCTGGTTTCCTCTGTCTTTGGGGCTGGGGGCTCTTTTAGAACGTCGGGTCCCTGTCCACTGCCAGGGAGGCATCCTGCTTGCCCTGCCCGTACGTCACATCACCTCTAGACAGCCATATCTTCTGAGGAGGAAATCCTGAAGGGCGTGAGGTGTAACGGAAGGAACAGGCTCTGGGTCCACTCAGAGCAGAACCCCCAGCAAGCTCCACACTTCGCCCCAAAATGCCCACTTCCAGCCCCGGAGCACACTGACTTGACCACAGGGGTGCTGCCCTCGACCCCGGGAGTCCCAGTGATGCTGGCAGGAGAGGGTCTCCAGTGTGCACGGCCCCCTATACCTTCAAATCCCGCGGCAAAGTCCAGATAGCTCATTCCCTCCTTCCTATAGCCGATTTTTGCAGCCAGCAGCTCAAACTGCTCCTCATCCATGGGCATCCCGCTGTCTTCCAGCACCTGGCAGGGAAGAGGGGGCAGTGGTGGGTGGTTAGATTGGCACCGCGCCCCTGCTCCATGGAGCCCCTCCTGCTCAGGACTGTGTCTGGTCCCCAGCCCGGCCGCCGAGGGTGGGGCCTCGCTCTTGTTGAGTGCACGGGAATAAAGGAACCGGCATCCCCTGCCCAGGCTGAATCAGCGTGGCACCCGGGCCACGGCAGCTCGGTGTGCCTGGCACCTGGACTCGCGGCAGCTCAGCACAGCTCTGTTCATGGCAGTTCACATGGGCTGTCACCGCAGTGGCTTCTGAGCCTCGAGGTTAGGTCCCCCAGACAACAGTGCAGGGCAGTTCGAGGGTGGGACACAGGATAGTCATCATGACCAGGGCTGCAGTGGGAAGCTCTGTGGCTGTCTGTACAGTGGCGGCCATGTCCGTGGCACCCTCCCTCTGCTCCCTGGTGGGTCCCCTGCCGATCATGTTCGCCACCTTCCCTGACCCTTTCCTGGGGGGCCTGTTTGGGATTTAGGAGTGCGGGACAGACACTCTGCATTCAGCCCAGCCAGCCCCGTGGACGCGGCCCAGCACAGACCCAGCCCCGCACCAGCATCCAGCGGTGTGTGCTCTGCAACCCACAGACGGTTGATGGCGCGTTTTAAAAAATAACTCTATATTTCACAAACAATTACACATGAATTATTCATGGAAAATTTCTCCTGCTTAGTCTCTTCACAAAAACATATGTAACAGAGAGGAAGAGAATGTCCGTAGGCAAATGTTTCCCAGCCTGGGGGGCTGTGAGCATGGGAGGAGGCAGCGGGGCTCAGGTGGCGGTCCCCTCGCGTCCCCCAGGGGCAGGGCACGTGACACACACGGCTCTGCAGGCACGTTTCTTGAGACCACAGGCCTCCTCCGTGCACCCTGTACCACTTTCCTCTCTAAGATAACACAGTGGTGAATCCACTAGTGTATCACAGCCCTCGGAGGGGGGTCACAGCTGAGCTCCAGGCTGAGCTGCAGCCGTTATTATTAAACAGATTCTTTTTCGAGTATCAAGTATTGAACCTAGGGACTTGGTATTTATTACGAGACAACATTTGCTAAATTGCCCAGGCTGAGCTCCAACTTGGCTCCTCCTGCCTCAGCCTCTCCGAGTGCTGAGATTTCAGGCCGGTGCCAACAGGTCCTTTAAAACATCTATTGGTTCTAGTCACTTCAGGTGTATTTTCTAGTAGGAAGCCTGACAAACTATGGTCTGGAGTGTTTGGATTCACCACATGGGCACTTCTGCCATCCCTGGGGGCTGACTTTTCCTGGACGCCCTCATGGCACAGTCTCTGGGCTCCCTGGGAAGCTCAGGATGGGGCTGAGTGAAGACTCCGATGTTTCCTAGCTCTGCTGTGGCACAGCAGCCTGGCAGAGCCATGCACCCGTTTATGCGTGTGACACTCGTCGGCTATTTCTCTCTGTGCCACACACTTGGTGGTCTCTCCAGAGCCCAGCGTCTCATGGTGCATATTGAGTGGACTGTGCACTCTTTGGCATAAAAAGCAGGAATCCCACAACCATTTGGGGCCTGTATCTCTGCTCTCTATGCTACACTTGCACTTGACGTACAGTTAGAACATTGCTGACCCCACCAGACAATCTGGCACCTTGGATTTGAACACTGCTACGCATTCTTTTAAATTAAGAAAGACAGCAACCCTTCCTATTTAATCAGCTACCATCAATGTTGAATGTCCATGTGCCCGCACGCGCGTATTCTGACAATGGAGCCCAGGGCCTCGCATCCTGTGCTAGACAAACGTGGAGCCCAGCCCCACAGAGACATCCCTCGGGACTTCCTGCACCATTGTGTGCAGGGAAGATGGGTTTACAAAGAGTTGTTTTGTTTTGCTTGACTTGAAAACACCACCTCAGTTCTCTCTCAAGGAGTCTTGGGCTGGATGTAAAATTCCAAGCTGCGAGGTTTTGCTCACGCCTGTCCTGCTGGCAGGTTAGGTCACTGTCCTGCTGAAGATATTCATCCCCTACTGGCTCCACCGATGCACCTGAGAGGTCACAGTCACCTAGATCACTGGCCTCCGTAACGTGTTGCTTTCCATAGTTTTCTCTTTGGTTCTTGTTTTCAGCCGATTTGTCTGATTTTTCTCTGTATTTATCCTCCAGGTTTTCTAAGCTCCTTAAATCAGTACGTTTAGACCTTGCAACAAAACTGAGAAGTGCTCGTCCTTATTTCTTTTTTTTTTTTTTTAGGTTTTTTGAGACAGGGTCTCGCTTTGTGGTTCAGGCTGGCCCTGAGCTCAGCCTCAAACTCACATCACAATCCTCCTGCCTCTGCCTCCCGAGTGCTGGGATTACAGGCGTGAGCCACCACGCCCGGCACTGTGGTATGTGGTACTGGTTGCTGCTGGGCGTGAGTCTCCACGCCCAGTATAGGTATGTGGATACCGGGGATCGAACCCGGATCCTTGCGCTTGCAAGACAGGCGCCGGAACCACTGAGCTAAATCCCCAGCCTCACCCTTATATCTTGAAAGGACTTTTCTTCTTTGACTTTTCTGTCATTTCCTCTTCTCATTCTGATGACACTGATGTTAGATTTTTTGCTATTATCCACTTCCCCCGTGAGCCACTCCTCTTTTCTATTTTTATTTTTGAACTTTTTTCTCTCTTTGGTTTGTGTAACTTCTGCTGTTTGTTCTCCAAGCTCAGAGTCTTCCTTTCGTCCTTTCTGTTCAGTGGTGAAGCCATCTGGTAAGATTTTTATTTCATACATCTTATTTTTCAGTTCTAGGTTCTCCTCCACCTCCCCTTTCTCCTCCTTCTCCTTATTTTTTTGCTCTTCATTTTGCTTCACCTTTTCAGTGCTTGGAATTGAACCCCTTCACACAGATCTGTATCTTGAACCCTTTTTTATTTTGGTGCAGGTTATTGGTTAGTGTCCCAGGCCGAGTGTGAACTTGCGACCTTCCTGCCTCAAACATCACCCTACCCAACTTCCGCCTACTGCTTGTTATAATTTTATTTCTCTGCCATGATTCCCTATATTTTCAACCCTGATGGGGGCATTTTCCTTTGTACCACTATGCGTTGTTTTAAGAGCTGCTTTCAACTCTCTGAGGATGTCTTAGATACTCTTCACTGTGACATAATACCTGATACCCCCCACTTTAAGGAGAGGCTAATTCTGCTCCACAGTCTGCAGAGGTTTCAGTCCATAGTTGGCTGGCTCCAAGGCAGAGCGCCCTGGCAGAGGGGCATCACAGAGGAGAAACAGTTCATGGGATGGTGAAGGGAAGCAGGGACTGAGGTCAAGGGGGGAATGCAGAAGAGATAATCCCTTCCAGGCCAGGCCCCCATTAACCCACCCCTCTGACCAGGCTTCACCTCCCAAATCAGATTTAGCTATAACCCCATCATTAATGGGCTGATCCAGTGATGACTATTACACCCCATGATCCATTCACCTCTCAAAAGTGCACCTGTGAGTGTATGAGACTTCGCGGGGGCGGGGGGATTCAGATATAAACCATAACAATGGCTACTTTCAATATCTGGTCACCTTACAGTCCTTTCTCTGCAGGAAGTTCACATTTCCTGTTTCTCTGGATGCTGAGGAATTTTAAATTATTTCCTCAACCCCATGAATGTCATGTGTGGGGTGCTGACTGTGGATGCTGTTATTTTCCTCTAAAGAGCACAGATTTTCTGTTGTTCATTCACATATTTGAGGGGGCAGGAAACTTTCTTGGAGCCACACTGTAAAATCCTCTTTTCAGACTCTTGAGCTCCAGTCCAGAGCTCTGAGCCTCACGCAGACCACTTGCAGTTTCCCTCCACAAGGGTGGCTCAGGGTCAGCCTGAATTTCCACGTAGCATTTGAAGAATCTACCCTCCGACTTCCCCTCCCCCACCATGCCCACACTCCTTTACTTTCCAGTGGCCTTAGTTGCCCGGATGTATCTGTCAGACTTCCATCACTGGGATGAACTGTCTGACAACTGCAGTTCAATGCAGGAGGGTCATGGTTTCGGAGGGTTCCGTCCATGCTCGGCGGGCTCCACGGCAGAAACATCGTGGCAGAAGAGTCTGGTGGAGGCAGCTGCTGGGAAAGGGGACAGGGAGCAGCCTTCCCAGAGAAACCACGGGACTCCACGTCACGGTGCTGTCTCAGCCCCGGGAGCCACCGGGAGCACAGGGCCAACCTCATCATGTCACCATGAACTCCGTGCTCCTTTCCATCCTCTGCTCTTGACTTCAAAAACACTTCTGCTTTTAAAACAATAAATGTGATGTAAGTCCAGTGATGATCCTATAACAAATTTAGGCCCACAGCAGGGGGGAGTTGGATCAAAAACAAGCCTGGCCCAAAAAGAGCCACGAACATACAGAAAAGGAGAGAGTTGAGGAAGGACCTATTTTATTAAATTAAATGTCTTACTGCATTGATACGGAAATAGATGAGTAAGTCAATAGAGTGGAAGTCTTCAGACAGAGAACCTAGTAAGAATCCCACAAATGGCAAATATAATGGCTCGATTCAGCAGGAAAGTATAGAAGAGCATCTTATACCATATGTCAACATGAGTTCCATGTGCCTTAAACATTTACATTTTAAAAATAAGACAATAAAAATTCCTGTAGGAAGCCAATTAGAAAGGTAAATTGAGGATCAGAAATGCAAATGAAAAGAATGAATACAGTGTGCTAAAGCACGTTAGCATGTTTCATTATTCTCAAAATTGATAAACATTTGGACCTTAGGAACTAACCAACACTGGAATTTGACCCCTTCTTTGGAAATGTAATATAGTAACATGCATTAAATCTTTAAAAGAGAGTATTTTCTTAATAATAAAAAACAATAAGGTAATTAAAAGTTAATACACTGTGTATCATAATCTTGAAAGAAGCTACTCAGAGTAGAAGATATAGATATAAAAGACTCTCTTCCAAAGAAAAATTAGATCTTAGCACAAAACTTTCTTTTCAATGAACTAAGGGAAGCTAGAAATATGAAACAAAGTAGCATATTTATTAAATGTTTTTGGAAACAACAGAACAGATAACTTGAGCAATTATTTAGACTTTGTGTTTTCTATTTGTCTATCTTCTATTTTGCTCTTAATTTGTATATATTTGAGCTTGGGTATCTGACTTATTTGACTTAATATTATGGTCTCATGTTGAATCAGTTTTCCTACAAGAGCCGCAAGCTTATCTTTTTTCATGGTAAGTAGTACTCCATTGTGGATAAATACCAAGAAAGGTGAATGTTCTTCTGAACTGGAAATGTTACTTCCTCTACAAGAAAGAAACTAAAATCATTGCAGGTTCACGCACTGCAATAAATGTCTAAATGCTAGGGATACTGATGGGAAGGAGGCCCGCACAGGGACAGCGGGCATGAGATTCTCTGTGGTTTCCAGTCAAGTTTTCTGTAAATCTAAAACTTCTCTAAAAAAAAATCTACTAAAACAAACAAAATCCATTCCTTCTTCAAGACTGGGGGAGATTGGGGTGTGTGTATGAAAGAATAATACCTTGTTAACTAAAACTATAAATCCAGAGTTTATTTTAAAAGGAAAAAGAAGGAGGCTAGATATGGTTGTGTCAAATCTGACGATATTCTAATGGCAAAAGATATAACTGTAACAGAATAAAAGGACAGAGGGTGGATTTGGAAAATATACTCATATTTGGTTTAATTATTAGTTAAATGAAGAGCTGTCTGACAGGTGCTGCAAGAGGCCCTGGGGACACAGAAATGAAAACATGGCAAAGTCCCTGGCCTCGTGTGCCAGGCTGTGTTTTAAGGGCTCACACCTTCTCTCCTGTGTGGAATGTAGAAGGGAAAGACGTGGCCCAAAAAGACGAGATGATCATACGAGAGATGATCATACAGGGTGGATGCGACCCAGGTATGTTACGTGCATGTGTGAAAATGTCACAATGAAACCTCTTATTCTGTGTAGTTGATATGCACTGCTAAAAAATAATCTATTATCTCATCACAATAAGATCACTTTAAAGTGAGTAACAGGAGGGAAACTAGAAAATCCCAAAGGTTTGGAAGGTAGATGTACTTTCAAGAATAAACCATTGGAAAAAGAAGAAGTCACAAGGGATATTATAACATATTTGGACTAAACGATAATGAAAATATACCAAAAATTTTATGATATAGCTGATCTTGTACTTAGAGGGAAACGTACAACTGTAAATTCATACATTAAAGAAATAAAGGCTGAAAATCAATGATCTAAAATTCTACCTCCGGAAATTAGGAAAAGCAAGTTAAATCCAAATCAAGCAGAGGGAAGAAAACAATATTCCAAGAGAAACGAATGAAATCTGAAGCAAATAGACAAGCAGGAAAATAACAGTACAACTAAAGTTCTTGATTGGAAAAGACTAATAAAGTGACAGGCTTCAACGTCTGGACTGGATGGGGTGATTCAAAGCAAGTAATTATTTCTAATTAGAGCCAATGGGAAAGCCTGGCCACTAGAAGAGCCTTTTGAAAAGGCTCTTTTCAAAGAGAACCAAGGAAGCAGTTAGGCCCAAAAGCACTAAAATTCCGAGGAAGTGGGAATTTCCGGATGACTCAGCTGCCCTTTCCCAGAGGCAGCAGAGGATTCTGGGAGTAGAGGTTGGAGGGAGAAGTCAGGTTGATCTGGGTGAAGGTCAAGGCAAAGCTCATGTTGCTCACTGGCCAGTGCTGTCCAAATTAAAGACCTGAAGGACTCACCCAAATACACACAGACCTATGGCGGCTGTGTGGGGTGTAGGCTGACACCACGAGCCTCGAGAAACCTCAAGGCTAGTCACTCTTAAAAATTCTGCAAAACCGGATGCCGTCCGAATTAAATCCTGCCTGTGCCTCCATGGGCGTCACCTGCCCTTGGGCAGGGTCCTGGCCTCGCTCTCAGTGCTGAGCCCACTGAGTCCTCAGGTCTGAGCCCTGAGCTGTGGGGTCCCGGACTGGGCACCGGCATCGCACAGACACACAGAGGGCCACACACTCTTGCTCTGGTCTCTGTCACCTTGTGGACACACCCATATGTTTTAGTATGAACACCTGTGTCCCTTAATTCCGCAATTTCCCCCTCATGTAACCGACCGTGAGGCATCTGAAGAGTTCTTTATTTACTAAACAGAAGTGAATGTCCCAATAGAAGATATAAAATCTTCTACAATTTGTCTTTTTAAAAAATCTAATCTACTCGGTCACAGTTGCTTACTTAGCTAACCCCTCCTGAGCTAAGAGACACCCGATGGTGCACAAGACCCCCGTTCCCATGGGGTACCCATTCCCTGGGGTGGGTGTGGTCAGGACTGACGGACGAGGAGCAGAAGGGGCAGACTTTCTGCATGTGTGGGTGGATCAGCCGTGGGGAGCAGGTACCCTGCTGCGGAAAGCAGGTCAACTGCCTCATGCCAAGCAAGGTAGTGTGTCCTGGTCTCAGGCCAGGTGTGAGGCATGGAACGAGGACACAGGAATCTGGGAGAGCTGCTTCCGACTCTGCTTCAATAATGTACATCTCAGGGGCGTGCAGGGCATTGCTGATGAGTTCCGCAGCCCTGTGTTGTCTCCGGAGGCCTCAGCCAGGGGCTAAGGATAACAGTGTGACAGTCAATGCTCAGTGTGCTCACTGGGAAGGGAAAATCAGAGCAGCCTGTTCCAGAGAACTTGAATTGTAAAGCTGCCCTTGAATTCCTGGTGGCTGGTACAGCTCCATTAGCATGACTATCACCGAGATTTTTCTTTACTCTATGTATTGTTAGGTATTTTATCATTGCGTCTGTCAACTTGATTAGCTTGGGTGAGTAGGCACACTTCTGGGTGTGTCTGGGGGCCATGGAGGTGTGGCCTTGGGATGTACATCAGATCCCTCACCCTTCCTCTGTGGTCGCTTCCTGGCCCCCATAAACTAAGCAGCTTCGCTCCTCCATGCCTTTCCACCATGTTGTCCCTGCCTCGGAGCCAGCTGCCCATGGACTGATTCCCCTGAAACCCTGAGCCGAGGTGACTCTCCGTTCAGCTGCAAGTGTCAGGTGACTGTTCCAGCTGTGGGAAGCTGATCCAATATGCCCCAGGTATCTCTGGCCCCAGGTAGACTCCAGCACTGCCCACATGCATCAGGGCCAACTCAGTGACTAACAGGCCACTGGGCATGGTGCCTGCGAAGGACAGGAAATAACGCTACTTTTGCCAAAGATATCTTTCTCTTTCTTCCACAAGGACGGAGGAATCTTGCCTTTCCAGTGGGTTGCAGCATTCCCAGGCCCATATTATACATAGTGGGCTCCCCGTATCCACAGGCTCTGCATCCATAGATTCAACAACTGAGGATAAGAAATAGTTTTCAAAAGTCACATCTGTATTGACATGTACATTTTTTTCTCTTGTTTCCTAAGCGCTACAGCAGTAACAACTCTTTTCGTTGGGGGTGAGAGGCAGAGTCTCACTATGTAGCACAGGCTGGCCTTGAACTCATGGCGACCCTCCTGCCTCAGCCATCTGCGCGTTAGGATTATAGATGTGTGCCACCACGGCCTGGCTATTATGACTCTACATGATGCTTCATTGTTTTAGATATTGTATGTAACAAAGATGATTTAAAGGATATGGGAGGATATCCACAGGTTATCAGCAACTATGATGCTATTTTATACAAGGGACTTGAACATCCATGGATTATGGTATACAGGGCTCCAAGAACCAATCCTGACAGATACCAAGGATCAACTGTAAGTATATCCGCCAATCTCCTTTGTAGACTGGTATGGCTACATAATGCAATCCTGTCTGATAAAATATGAATGGGAACTCTTCTGAGAAGAGTTTCAGAGGTCTTTTTAGAAAGAAAGACTTGGTTAGGTGAGGCCCTTCCCTTTGCTCTCCTTTTTGCCTGAAATGTGTGTGTGATGGCTGGTGTTCTGGCAGCTCTTTTGGATGCATGAAGATGACCCTGGAATTGTGGAAACCCAGAAGTATTACGGGTGTCTCAGGACACTGACGCTCTGGTCTGCACCAGCAGCATCTAGACTCCTTGTAAGAGAAAAATAACTGTAACTCTCTTCTTTAAACCACTGCCTCTCACAATTGCTGCTAACTCAGGATATGAAGAGGAGGAGGAATGTGAAGGTTCTGTCTCATCCTGAAGTTCACAGTCTTCCGGCACCATAACCAATTCCTGGCCCAGTGTTCACAATCCACAGAAGTCAGGGGGCCTTTTTGCTTGGTGAAATTAGAACATCATTGTTGGCAGAAAGGACAGGCTGCATGGCAGTGGCTGCTGTGAGAGGAGCGGGGAAGGAGCCTCAGAGCCTTGCAGCAGGAGTCCAGGGAGAATGGCGCCCCTGCTGCCCCACGGGAGAGGATCTGGTCACCGGAAGTCCAGAGTGACTTCCTGCCCACCGCTCAGCCTGCACCAGGTCAGTTGAGACAGTGCCCGCGACTCACATACAACAGCCAAGCAGATCTGGCAGACTGCTTGTTACAGGGTGTGCTGTAGACGACACCTCCTAGCTGGGATCGCAGTCCCCACCCAGCTCTGGCTTCTGTTCTCCCCTGGCCACAGGCAAGGAGATGGCTGTTGAGAACGAAAAACCCGCGTCTCTTAACTTGGAAGATACGAGTGCCGACAAGCGCTGCCGGTCTCAGGAATGAACGGCTGCTCGGGGGCACAGCCAGGCAAGCTGTTGTGTGTGACTTGAGCTCTCCCCGGTCCCCTGGGAGGAAATTGCTGCCGAAAGACTTGGAAGAAGAGCGTGCAAGAGCGTTGTCATCCACAACCAAAATGATAGGAAGTAGTAAGTGGCTTTGTTATTAACGTTGGATCCTTCTCACAGAGCCCCGAGGCCAGACACAGCCTTGAAACCTGCGACTGTCATTACCCAGCTAGCAGGAGCTGGAGCTGCACTTCCAGGCCCACGTGAGACCCAGTGGGCCCCGGTACACCCAGCACACCTGCCTCGTGTCCAGCAAGCTTCACGGCGTCCAGCTGGCCTCTGTCACACCTAGGGAGGGTCGGAGGCTGACAGAGGGAGACACATTCGGTCCGACTTCCTGAGAGGCTGCACACACTGAGGCCCAACGTTGCTCCTAAGCATTGGTATCCTGGCTTGTAAAATGGGCACAATGCAATCTCTACCTCATGGAAAGGACAATGCAGATAATACAATGTCCTCAGCACCCAGATAGAGGGACTTGACGATCAACACTGTCATTGTCATCGTCATCACTGCCACTGTATAAAAATCTCTGGAGAAGTCAACCAATACCAAAGGCTTCTGTGATGCTCAAGTTCAGTGTTCCCAGACCTCACCCTCTGGAAGCTCTATGGTGACTCTAACCTAAATTCTTGCTGTCCACAGCAGACAACTGTGACTCTTCTAATTTGCATATCACCTGTAGTAGAAAAGCACCGTTTACCCTGATCTATACGCAATCTCCTTCTCTCTCTCAGGCGTGGTGGCACGGAGAGGAGGCTGGTGCACTGGGAGGTGGTGATCCAGGGAGAAGGGGACAGTGGGGACAGCCGGGGTCAGGGACGATGGGTGGGTAGACCGCGCTGGGCTCCCAAGGGCTGAGCAGGAGGCTGTGGTTTAAGGGCGGCTCCGACTGCGGTACAAGGGGCCAGGTGTGAGTAGGACCAGGGAGGAGCCGCTCTGACCAAGCCAGGAGGGACGGAGAGGGGCAGCAGGGTGGGTAGGAGTGACCACGTTGCAGAGCGATCCTGCCAGGAGTCAGCAGGCTTTGTGTGGCACAGTGTGTGGCTGGAGGAGGAAGAGAGGGATCCATAGATTACAGGAATCTAACCATAGGTAGCTGCAGAGAAGGTTGTCCTGGGCCAGAGGGGAAAGAACGCTGGTGACACGGCTCTCTGAAGGCCGTGGAGAAGTGGCGTGTGGGCAGGTTGCCCGGCTGACGCCGGGGGAGGTGGCAGCTGCACCGTGCATGCGGGAGCCAGAGGGTTAACCAGCCGTGAGCCATGAGATGGAAGAGCCTGTCCCCGGTCCCTTCCTGGGTGAGCAGATGGAGGGGCCCGGTGGCAAGTTTACAGTCCCTGAGTCAGTCCAGCTCTTCCATCACTGTCCCCGAGGCAGGTCCCCCACCCACCCCAGCTCAGACTGAGGAGTGCTCCGGACTCACCAGGCTGCTGGGCCGTGATGTCCAAGGCTGGTGCGCGTTAGGGATGAGGTTGATGTAAGTCCCTCGGGGCTCAGGAGGGAGCCGGAGCACTGAGCGTCGAGACAGACACGCAACTACTTCACAACTCACCCCACAGGTGCCGCTCACCCCATCGGATGCACTCAAGTCACCCACGTCTCAGCGAGCGGTCCCCAGCCCCCGAGAGCCGCCCAAGGAATCTGGGCACATCACTGACCCCTTCCTCGCCTCCCACCCTATTTCTAAGCATTTTGTGACCTCGTCTCTTTGCCATCGCCTTCTGCTCATGTAACGGCCCCTCACCGCTGTCCTTCTGTTTCTCGCAGAAAGTCTCTTTGGACAGCTGCCTAACCTGTATGCCACCTGTATGCCCAGCCGCGCTCCACCCCAAAGTCACAATGCCCCAGAGGCTGGGAAACAGGACACACAAAACCGGGCACCGTGCCTGGCACAGGATGGGCACCACAGAGACAGGGTCC
The DNA here is from genome assembly GCA_004026965.1 of Petromus typicus. NCBI lineage: Eukaryota > Metazoa > Chordata > Mammalia > Rodentia > Petromuridae > Petromus > Petromus typicus. The sequence goes on from PVIR01006324.1 coordinate 21,722, forward strand.
ACTAAAGTGAGGACTCTGTAGAAGCACATCTCACCGTGGCATGGCCTTCGACGCTTGTCCCCATGGACACTGCCATATGGTAACTGAAACGCTTGCCTTAAAAGTAGCCAATGCCACTCAGCTAGAGGGCCAGTACGCCGAATTTTAAGCAGTCGTTGAAATTAATTCCTGAGAAGTCTGAGCAGAGCCCTTCAAACTGAGCTCTCCCTGGCAGGAGCTCCTCGGTTCCCGGTTCCCGTAAGCACATGCAAATTAGCACTCTGCCTTCCTCGCCTTTCACTGCCAGATTTTTTTTTCCCACTTTCTAGCAGAACAAAACCCAGCTCTGTGATCCCAGCATCTTGGGGACTCTTCTTCGCCAAGGCAGGCGGCCCGAAGAGCTCTGAATTGCCAACCTCAATCTACCCCCAGTCCACGTGCCAGGGACCAGCGCAGAGCCAAAGAGCCGTGGTTCCTTTCCAAAGTTCAAGTATCCGGAACTGGCCACGTTCTGTGCTGGAGAAATGTGCCAAAGACAACTTTAGGCCAAAAGAATCTTTTTCATGTGCTGAAAGACGCTTGGATCTGTACTGTCCTCAGATAAACCGGGACTGGAAACTTGATCTCTCCTGTGCAGGAAGCAACCACCAGAGCCCCAGCCCTACCTTTTTGAAAGTATGCGTGCTGATTTTCCCGTGAAGGTCCTTGCTGGCATCCAGGAACCGCTGTCTGAACGCTGGGTCCTGCTGCTTTATACAACTTTTAAGTTTTTCGATGACTTCATCTTTGGTCATGTTCTTGGCTGTGGCGGTCCAGTCCCTGGTGAGCTCGGTTCTAAAATCACAAGCAAGCGCGTAGATCTGTTGTCGATGGACACGCGCCTCACCCTTGCTGCGTGTATCTCATGAGCTTCCCCGGCCTTGCACTAAAGGGCTCCTCTCTGCTGCGACCCTGGGTAATTGGGAGTGGCCTGGAGGGGGCGGGGCCTGAAGGGCCGGGTCCTCCCCACAGAGCTAAAACTCCTGGGGCATTTGGAGCTGTAGGGAAACAGCAGAGGGTGGGAACACGAGCCTGAAAAACCAGTGGTTTTACAAACTGGGGGAAATTTAAACTGAGGGCCCATGATAAAGGTTCAGATTAAAGAACTAGCTCTTCTGGGTGGTGACTGAATGGAGGAAATCCTCAAAGGCCCTTGGAGAGGATTATTCTGAGTTGATCTATGAAATCAACATGTTTTATAAAATAAACATGTCAAGTGATGGGGGCACATGGATGTGTGTGGGGGAGAGAATTATTTCCTCAGCTCTCTAGAGGGTCTCAGGCTCCATTCAGGGGGACGAAGAGAGACATCGGCAATGGTAGGGGAAGCATCTCCGTTCTTCCCCCTTCTCTCCTGATTTTTAGGAGCTCTCCGTGAAACTCTACATTTTATGAAATGCTTAATTGCCATTACTTCTTTCACCGACTTTAGGAAGCAGACATTTCTTATCACAGAATATTTAACCTTTCTTTTGAAATACCATCTTTCGGCTCATTTGTAAAGCGGCCACACTTGGAAAGCCAGATATTCAAATTTCATTAGGAGATCATTAAAATATTCCCATTGCTCTGTACTTAAGAACTCTGCAAAGGAACATAACTGCGTGAGGTCTGCAGGGTTTTACCTCTCCCGTAGATTTACGATAAGCTGTGAACAAGCGCGTTAACATAATATCTTTTCATTAGATGACATCTGTATTTTTCAAAAGGAAGAAGATCTAGAATAGTCATGGGTCCAATTTTTTTAATAGAGTCACTAAATGTGCTTTATTGCAAGTTGGCAATTATTTTAATCATTCTACCCTTCTTATTAGAAAATGGCAGCTAGCTTAGTGGGTGTTTTTTGCGGTAACTATTGCGTGACGGGAAGGAATCTAGGCTTCTGGAAAAGAAAGGCTGTGGAGGGGACGCACAGAAGAGCACGGGCGGACAGCTCCGGGAGACAGATCTGGAGTTTATGACCCAGTCCTGCCACCACGTCCACGGAGGAGCCCAGGCATGTGTCCATTGGTGAAACACCAGTGCTTTCATGTCTAAAAATTCACACACACTCTGTCATTCCTAGATCGCGGCTTGATCTAAAACTCCTTCACTAATCACTGCAACGGAGTGTACCATCTTTCTTCCTAAAATAATAAACTGTTCGAAGACTTAGCCAACAAATATTTGCCAGATGCCTGATCCCCGCAAGGCCCTGCGCTGTGACTGTGTCTTTCTTCGTGTTTCATTTTACCTCGCGGAGAGGCCTGGCTGCTGCTCCTCTCCTTTGTGAAAATGTTCTCTTGGCTGATCCGTTGGAACAAGAATCGGGGAGACCTTGGAGGGGCCACTGATTCTGACGCACGCCAAAAATTTCTTATAAAGGATTTTTTCTGAAGTCGTGTCTTGAAACTTGCAACACAGTCTGGATTCGAAAAATAACGAGAGCGCATTACAATGGCTAAAATCAAAAGGACCAGACTCTGTCTCCCAAGCATTGCTGAAGATGTGGGTAAGTGGTACTCGCTTAACTACTCAGCCACCAGTGGAACCAGCCATTCTGCTCCCAGGGATTTATCCAAGAGAAATAAAAACATATATCCACACAGAGCAGGACAGTACCCACAGCTTTATTTGTAACAGCCCCAAACTGGAAACAAACCATATGTCTAGCCTCAGGGGATGTGTATGCACGTTAGCGTAGTCATGTGGTGGAGGATTATTCAGCAGTGAAAAGGAACGGCCTGCTGATAGATTCGACAGTGTGACTGAGCCTCAGTGTCTCTGCACTTAGTGAGCACAGCCAGGACACAGACAGCCTCCTTGTGTATGGGAAATCCTAAGAAAGGTGAGAAATCGACCCTGACATCCGGTGTTGGCTTGAGGGTGCTTCATTAGAGGGTGCAATGAGTTGCAAAGGGGCACGAGGGAGCTTTTAGTGGGTGGCAACTCTGGCATCTTGCAGTGGTTTCAGGGATATGGACACATGCTGAATTCTATCTGATTATATTATCTTAAAAATGTGCAGTATATTATACAGAGTATACTTAGAGATAGGTGGAAAAATGAATTTTTCAAAATTAGAAGTTTTGGTATGGAACCAATGTAAGTACTTATAGCAGAATTTTTGCCTAAATAAATATTCGACAGAAATGTAGGAAACTACTAAGATGGCAGGATGTTTCTTTCCTCCGCTCCCGCCCTTCTGACTTTGTTTTTCAGTGCCGTGGATTGAAACCACTGAGCTACCCACTAGCCCTGGGGCTGATTTTTTTCAACATTTTGTTCAATTATCAATATTTCTTACTAGTAGCGGAAAAACACATAGAAGAGCGTTTAGGATAATTAAACATATCTTATTAAACATAGAAACATTAGATGAATTACTTTTATAATTTCAAAAACTTACTTTATTAAATGTTCGTTTGTTAAAAATGGGCAGAATATGTGCAATGCTTTCTTGAAATTATTCCGAGTGATGAGCCCGGTATTTCCAAGGTCATACGACTGCAGCATGTTATGGAAAGCTTGTAGATTCTTAGTGATCACATCGTGAACCATTTCTTCCACCTAATGTGCGAAATACACCATTACTGAGCTGTCTGCGTGTCCCCAGGGAGCTGGCACTCTTGGATGTATGGAGGTGCGACAAAGAGAAAGCCAAGTAGTACTTACTGAATTCCATGCCAACAGGAGAGGTGTCTTAATGCCTGTAGAGGGGGACATTTTTGTCATCTAGGTGAAAAGAGAAAGGATATAAATATAAATCACTCACGCAAAGCGGCAGGAGCTTCGGAGGCAGCTGGACTCGGATATGAATTTTAACCCTGATTCCTAACCCCTGGCAGCGGGGGTGGGAGTACCTCTCCGGGCCTCTGCTTTATACATATGTGTAAGCACTTTCTACGTACACTCTTCTTCAAAACTGAACAAATGAAACATACATTCTCATATGTGATTGCCTCGATAACTCCATTTCTAGAATTTTAAACTGAAACAAGAACCCTGAAGTGGTACAAGGAAAATACTAAGATGCTCGTTGTAGTACAATTTACCAAAAGAAAACACTAAAGTTACAACAAGGACGACTTGTTATCTTCCAGAGTTATACAGCAGAACGTATGTGAAATGTTAACAATATATTAAGACGTGACAACAGAGCCTGAAGAGTCATTAGCTGTATGATCCTATATTAAAAAAAATAGAATAGGTGAAAGTGCATATGTAAGCTTGTCAAAGTGTATATGAGACATGCAGCTTTTAAAATATCAATTATACCTCAATAAATTTTTTTTAAAAAATAGAAAATGTGTGTGTGTGTATGCACAAATGGGGAAAGATATACAACACAATATAATAGTGGGTGTACCAATATTTTGATGTTATAATTATTTTTATTTCCATTTGCATATACGTGCATTCTAATTTTTCTCATTCATTCATTCATTCATTCAAGCGATGCCCCAAGAGGCCTGGCCCTGTGGTGCAGAGTAGAGACAGACAGCCTCTGCCTGTGTGGAGAGGACTATGGCAGACTGAATGGGACTCATGGTAGGACCAGTGCAGGGCCCCTAGGAGCCTGGAACCAGATGACAGTGCCCAGCATGCCAGGCACAATGAACTGGGCACACTTGGGAAACCATAATGCTTTATCTTGCCAAGTCTCTATAACAGCTGAGAAGGTGGATCTGTCACCAAGCCTGTTGCACAAAGACCGGAGTCGTAGGGAGGTAAATGTCTTGGGCCCATCTCAGAGCAACAGAGGCTGTGATCTGAACACAGGCACCCATGCTCTTACCCAGCAGGTGGCTCAACTCGATCTCACACAGAAGAAGCAGTGGTAAACTGACTCAAGATACACTTCTGGGCTTATGTATTGTTATCCGAAAGGTTCCTCAAAAGCTCGTTGTGTTAAAGGTGGGCTCCCGGTGAGCTTTGGGGAGAGATGGATTGGAAAGGCTGTTGCTCCATCAGTAGATGGGTCTGCAACGAGCTCGTCATTTGAGAGCATCGCTGGGGAGGGGGGAATAGAAAGGAACCTAGCTGAGGCGAGCAGCGCTGACTTTGGGGACTACAGCTGCCCCCCCAATTCTTTTCTCTCTCTCTCCCTCCTTCTTGTCTTCCAGGAGGGGACCACTGCCTGCCATGACACTCTGCCTCAATATCAGCCTGTGTGACTCTGGACTGAGACTTCAGTCAAAAAGACCCTTCCTCACTTGTTACTCTGAGGTGTTTCGTCACAGTGACAGAGAGCTGGCACATGCAAGTTCCACAGGGCACCTCGTGCACAGAGCTCAGCCTAACCTCCTCATGCAGGGCAAGCACAACTACAACCATTTACCTCTGGGTCCTGCCAGCCCTTTCCACCCATTTTCCTCAGAAATAAGTCGTGAGATTTATTATGTTTAAGAATGATTACGTACAGCATTACGTAGCAGATATCCCTCCCCGGTACCAGCAGCCTGTGTGTGACACATGCTTCTTGCCTTCCCTAATTTGACCATATTGTTTTATATCAGGAGCCAAACCAAACCGTTTGAGTGACTCAAATGGGTACATCAGCTAGCAGAGTTGGGCCAGCATTGTTCCTCTGTTAATGACCATCACCAACAAGGCCTAAGGTCTGGTCTTTGAGGGGCGGGACCCTGCTGAGTTACATGCAGCTGAGGTCAGCATGACCTCAATTCAAATCCTTTCTCCTGAAGTACTGCTTCTCACTGACCTTGGGGGCTGCTTGCTAATTGCATCTGGTCCCAGTGTCAGATACTCTATCCAGGGACTCCCTTACAGCCCTGCCTGGAGCCAGCATGCCAGGTGTTTGGCATATTTCATTAGATGACTTCAAAGCATACCCAGCCTCCGATTCCTTCTCATGATTGTATTCGATAAATACTGGATTTTCTTGGGGACCTTTGTCTTTGTTGCTTAGAGCATCACTGATCAGGATTCAAGATTCAGCTTCACTGTAAGTCTCGTTTCTTGTCTGTCCTTTAATTTCCCTTGTGCTGTGGTGGTTCATAGGAGGCTAGGATCTACTCCAGAGGTCTCTAGCAATGTCCCTTTCCCTAGATTCCTATAGTTTTAACCTGGTGCTACGGACTCAACAGTAAAAGAGAGCTATAGCCTAATTTCCTTAATGAACACAGCTGCAAAAAATCCTCAACGGGATACTTGCAAAAAGAATGCGACAAATCATGACGAAGACCATGCATCATGTTCAAGTTGGCTTCATACTATGTAAATCAACATATGTAAATCAATGAATGTGATCCACCACCTAGGCAGAACTAACGATAAAATCATATAATAATTTCAATACACAGGGGAAAAGGCTTTGCAAAATCCAACATCCATTCATGATTAAAAAAGAAAAAACCCTGACAAAAACAAGGCACAGAAGGCCCTTACCTCATACTGATAAAAGCCATTACTGACAAGCCCACTGCTATCATCATACTAAATGGGTAACACTTGACAGCATTCCTTCTCGTATGAGGAACAAGACAAGGGTTTACACTCTCCTCATGTCTGTTCAATACATTCCTAATCAGACAAGAGAAAGAAATGAAAGGTATTCAAGTAGGAAACGGAGAGACCAAACTACCCTAATTTGAGGCTCATTAGATCTTTTACATTGAGGACCTAAAAGACTCCACCGGAAGACTCTCAAAGCCAGTAAATTCAGCAAAGTATCATGATACAAAATCAACACAAAGGGGCCAGTAACAAATACTGGAAGAAAGATATTCTCTTTGACCGATGATATTGGGAATATCCGTGTGCAGAAGAATGAAATGATCCATATCCTTGTACTAAAATCAGATCAAAATAGAACAAAGACCTAGATATAATGCCAGAAACACTGAATCTGCTGGAAGAAAAAATTGGTAAAACTCTTGAGGACAAAGTCATAGGCACAGACTTTCTGAACAGAGCACAGATTGTATAAGAAATAATACTGAGGGTCAACAGTGGGGATTATATGAAATTAAGAAGCTTCAACAGAGCAAAAGGAATAATCAACAGGATGAAAAGACAATCTACAAACTACAAAAAATTTTTCCCAGCTCAGACAAAGAGCTAATAACTAGAATACATAAAGAACTCAACTCAAAAAAATAAGACTTGGCCAGGGATTTAGCTCAGTGGTTCTGGTGCCTGTCTTGCAAGCGCAAGGGCCCAGGTTCCATCCCCTGGTAACCACATTCAATACTGGGCATGGAGACTCACACTCAGCAGCAATCAGTACCACATACCACAGTGCCGGGCATGATGGTTCACGCCTGTAATCCCAGTACTCAGGAGGCAGAGGCAGGAGGATTGCTGTGATGTGAGTTTGAGGCTGAGCTCAGGGCCAGCATGAACCACAAAGCGAGACCCTATCTCAACAACAAAAAAAAAAAAAAAAAAAAAGAAAAAAATCTACATTTTTGGTCATTAGAGAAAAAGCAAAGCAAAATAACACTGACATTCCACCTTACTCCTAAGAATGGCTATTGTCAAGAACTCAAGAAGAGATTCTGGTGAGGTTGTAGGGGAGAAAAGGAAACCTTTCACACTGCTGGTGGGAATGCTAATAAGTACAATCACTGTGGAAATCAGTATGGCAATTCCTCAAAGGTAATTGCATTTGCTCTAACTATACCTCTTCTGGATATCTTCCCAGAAGAGTAAAGTCGTTATATTACAGTAATAGAAGCATAATTTACAAGAGCTAAATTATAGAATGGATAAGGAAAATAAATGTGGTACATTACACAACGAAGTACCACTCAGCCATAAAGAAGGATAAATTTGAATTGTTTGTAGGAAAATAGACGCACCCTGAGACCATAATGGTAAATGAGATAAATTGGTCACAGAAGATTAAATATCACATGCTTTCTCTTACATGAACCCACAATATGAATAATTTAAAGAGCAATACGAGAGATAACAGGAAATAAGAATTGGGAAGATACAAGGAAGGAAGGGTAGAGGAGGGAGCGGAAGTGGGGTAAAAATGATCAAGATTCGATATGCACACGTACCGCTTCCCCAGGGTGAATGTGATATGTGTCACAAATGTATACTAGTAGTAAATAATATCATGAGTTCAACCATGGTTTAATAAATATGTACAAACACAGAGTAAAAGAAAACTTGTCAAAATTCTCCCTGTGGGTATCTCTGGGCATCGGGATTTGGGGCTTTTATCATTTCCACCTTTTCAAATGTGGATATTTTCTAAGTATTCTACAATGGGCATCTATAGTCACAAAACATTTTTAGCCTTAAAAAAATTTTTTTTTAAATTTTAAATGCTATTGGCTATTATTAAAAGACACATAGTAAAACTGTCGATTTTACTCAAAAGAAATAATCAGTAGTTATTTTTATTAGTATATATTTTTGATACATTACAACTTATAAGCAGATATAATATTTTATATATATATATATATATATATATATATTTTTTTTTTTTTTTGAGACAGGGTCTCACTTTTATAGTTCAGGCTGGCCCTGAGCTCAGCCTTGAACTCACAACAATCCTGTTGCTGCCTCCCGCGTGCCGGGATTACAGGCGTGAACCACCATGCCTGGCACTGTGGTATGTGGTTCTGATTGCTGGTGGGCATGAGTCTCCACGCCCAGCATTACTGCATGTGATTACCAAGGATCAAACCCGGGCATTTGCACTTGCAAGGCAGGCGCTGAAACCACTGAGCTAAATACCTGGCCCTAAGGGGAATCAACATAGGATGCAAAATCTTTTCAGACACTCTTTTCTAAGACAGCACTGTCACAGTTACATCCTGCCCACAACATGCTGTCATTTAAGGATGGACTTTCAGAGATGTCAAATATAAACCTTTGATAAGATTCAGAATTAAAAAGTCACAATTAAATAACTCAATCGTTTAACTCTGACTTAACATGAAAATTATTCAGTTGAAAACATGAAACCTAAATCCATGCTAAAGCCTATTCCACATCTCTTTTATTTTACTAAGAATACTTAAGTTTCCTGCTAGAAAGAGAACCCCAGATGTGCTAGAACTTACCTTAGGGCTCATTTCGAGCAGGTCGATAATGTAGCTGACTTTGACCATTCCAGTGTCCCCGGGGTCTAGTGTTTTCATGAGCTCACTGAATTCTGAATCTTTTAATTTCACAACTGTGGAACTTAGGATCTGTCTCAGTTCTTCCCCTGTTATCTGTCCGCTGGGTTTCTGAGTATGAAAGAGCATACAAGGGAATTTTTAAAGAGAGAGTAAAAACATCATATATATATTTAGCATCATTCAGTGAAGAGTGAACTTTGGCCACATAGGATTCTGATTTGAAATGAGAGCACCACATCTGATGAACTATGTAACACGTGTGCCCGGAGTAGGGCATGTGGTCCAAGCACACTTCCCATGATGCCCTGCTCAGGACCTGGGCAGGAAATGGAGCTAGGGAGGAGTGAGGCCCATTTCTGGGGCAGAGGCTGACACCTCCCCTGGGTCTTGCACAGCCTAAGCACACCCTTCCCCAGCCCCACCTGGCTGGCTTGGAACTTCCCGGCAGGTCCATCACAATTTGCCAATTTACAAAGGATATTAATTAATTATACTTTTTTTCAATATCACTAACCTCATCCATTACATAAATGGACATTACTTAGAGAGAAAAAATTCAGCCATGATGCCTAAACACAACATATTGTAAACAAAATACTCTGAAGCAGCTTTTTTCTTCCAGAATAAAAAATTGCCAGTAAGTAAATTAAAGATGAAAATTGCGGGCTGTTGTTAACTGGAAAGACAGGAAAGATGAAAGAATCTCTACCTCATGGAGAGATATCGTGCATATTAATGCAGAAAAAAAAAGTTTATGAAGAGGTAAAGCAATGTGCAAATGTCAACTGTTATTTGGGGCTCAAAATATGGAAAGTGAGCAAAGTTCTCTTGGATAAATTAGGGGATATATGCATGTATAATTTGGGGTTTGTGAATGAAAATCAGTTCTTTAATGTCCACATAAGAATCATTGGCAATTTTAAATGTTTTTTGAGAAATGTAAAGCATTGTGTAATCATCTCTACTAATAAGGGAATATTTTTGTCCCTCCCCCCAAGAATCCTCATGCATATCTCCACCCACTCTCCATTCCCACCCCCAGCCTGAGGTACCTCTTTATTATCTCTATGGAACTGCCTTTTCCCCAGAGATATTGTGAAGACAGAATTATACAATAAATAGATATTGTTCTGCATCTGGCTTTTTTTCACTTAGCATAGTTTTTTAAAATTTTTTTTTATTTTGAGGTTCATCCACAGTTCTGTCCCTGTTACTGCTCAGTGGTGTTACACAGAATGAATAGGTCGTGTTTTGTTTATCCAGAATGGATAAACATTTGGATCATTTTCCAGTTTGGAAATTATGCATAGCATTGCTAAGAACATTTGTGTTCCAGTCTTTCTGTGGACTTATTTTCCTCTTGGGCTGACACCTAGGCATGGCATTGCTGGGGCGTGTGGTGAGATATGTTAGATTTTTTTAAAAAGCTACTTCACTGTTTTTCACAGCGGCTGTACTATTTTCCATGCTTGTAGTCAGAGCACAAGATGTCTGGTATCTCCTCGTCCTTGACAACTTTTGTCATTGTCTTTTTAACGAGAATGGTTCTGATAATCGGCAGGGGAAGTGGTATCTCGCTGTGGTTTTGATCAGCATTTCCTTAATAACTAAGGATGCTGAGTATCTTTTCATGTACTTATTGGCACTATTTGTCTATTAAAATCTCTTGCTCGCTTTAAAAATTAGGCC
>PVIR01006324.1:32614-66782 GCA_004026965.1 Petromus typicus
CTGGGTGTGGAGACTCACACCCAGCAGCAACCAGTACCACATACCACAGTGCCGGGCGTGGTGGCTCACGCCTGTAATCCCAGCACTCGGGAGGCAGAGGCAGGAGGATTGTGATGTGAGTTTGAGGCTGAGCTCAGGGCCAGCCTGAACCACAAAGCGAGACCCTGTCTCAAAAAACCTTAAAAAAAAAAAAAAAAAATTAGGCCTGAGTTCTAAGAGACCTTATATATTCTGGGCACACCAGTCCCTTACAGGAGACATGATTTGCACCTATTTATTCCTAATCTGCTTGTCTTTTCACTTTTGTTTTTCTTCTTTCAATTTCTTTTGAAATTCTTTGAATTGAATTCCTTTGAATTGAAATTCTTTCAATTTCTTTTCACTTTTGTTTCCTCTTTCTTGATGGTGTCTTCTGAAGCACAAGTTTTTCACTTTGATAACATCCAATGTATTGATTTTTTCTTTTATGATTCATGCTTTTCACCTGGTATCTAAGAAATGCTTACCTAACGCAAAATCATAGACTCATACACACGCTTCTCTTCCAAGAGTTTTATCATTTTAGCTTGGACACCAAGGTCTATTTGTAGTATGGTAATAGTCCAAGTCATTTTTTGGTCTCTAGATATTCCATTTTCTCAGCACCATTTTTTTCAGCACCATTTTAAAAAAGATTATCCTTTCACCATTTATTAAATGGTGATTTTCCCAAAATAACTGATTATAAATGTTAAGATATATTTATTGTATTCTCAATTTTGTTTCACTAAGACATTTGTCTATCCTCGTGTCAGTACCACACAATCTTTATTACTACCATTTATCCTAAGATTCAAAATCAAAGTTCAAGTATTCTGACTTTATCCTTCTCTTCCAAGAATACTTTGGCTATTCTGTGAACTCTATAGTTCCATATAATTTTAAGGTCTTTCTTTTCAATTGCAAAAAAGTTTTGAGAGCATTTGCACTAAATATATAGATTAATTTGGAGAGAACCATCATCTTACTAATGCTCAGTATTCTAATCCATGAATATGGAATGACTTATTTATAACTTTCAATTTCTTTTAAAAATTTTTGTAATTTTCATTTTGGCACTTCTTTTGTTAAATTTATTCCTAGGCATTTTTTTGAAGTTGCTATGGATGAAATTGCTTTCTAAAGTTCATAGTCTGATTGTTTAATTACTAGTTTATAGAAATCTCACTAATTTTTGTATATTGATCTTATATCTTGCAACCTTTGTGAATTCTTTTAGTTCTAGTAGTGTGTAAATGGGGTTTTTGTTTTTATTTTGTTTTGTTCTGTTTTACAATTTTCTAAGCATAAGATCATGTCTTTTAATAATGATGGCTTTGCTTCTTCCTTTCCAATCTGGATGGCTTTTCTTCTTTTTCTTTCTTTTCTTCTAATGGGGCTGTGTAGAATTCCAATATACTGCTGAATAGAAACAGCAAGAGCTGACATTATTATGTTCTTCTTGATTTTCAGGAGAAAATAGTCTTCTGCCATTATATGCTGTTAGTTATAGGTTTGCCATAAATGCCCTCTGTCAAGTTAAGAAGTTTCTATTTTAAATTTGTTGGAAGTTATCATCATGAATGGGTGAGGTGTAAGTATTCTTCAAATACTTTTTCCTCATCTACTGACATGATCATGTAGTTTGGTCCTTAAGTCTGTTAATATTACATATTATCTTAAATGACTTGGGGGAATTAAACAAATCATGCAATCAAGGGATAGATCTCATGTGTTTACAGTGTCTACTCCTTGGATTTAGTTCACTGATACTTTGATGAGAGTTTTTGGATCTACAGTCATGAAAAACCTTGGTCTTTGGCTTTTCATTCTGATGGCTTTGTCTGAATTTGATATCAGGGTAATACTGACTTCCTAGAATGAGGTGAGAGGTGCTCCTTTTTCTAATATTTTCTGAAAAATGTGTGCAGTATTGGTATCATTTGTAATCTTCATATAAAGATATTTAATTTTTAAGCATGTTATTAGCAATGGTATTCTAAACGTTCTCTTTTTAATTGCTTATGGCAAAGTTTACAAAAACATTATTGGTTCTTGCATATCAATCTTATATCCAAAGACCTTCAAGATTCTAATATTCATTCAACATTTGGGGAGATTTTCTGTTAATAAAAATCCTGTCAGGGTCGGGGATTAAGCTTGAGTGGTACCGCATCTACCTTGTAAGCACAAGAGCCTGAGTTCAAACCCTGGTAAAAAGAAGAGAAAAAGTAAAAAAAAAAAAAAAAAAAAAAAAATTTCATGTCATCTGCCAATAGTAACACCAAGAATAAGAGTAAGTGAATAGTCACCCCAAAGTGAGAGTTAGTGACCATGATGACAGGGCCACCTGCAGAGTGATGGCTGCGTTTAAGGACAGTGCAAACAGCAAATGACTTGGGGCTGATCCCAGGCGGCCTTTTCTACACGTTCTGCAGCCTGCTCTGCAGCAGCAGAGGGACCTGCTTCCCCAGGCTGCCCTCTCCAGCCAGGCAGAACCTCCACTGCTGGTCCCTTTCCTCTTGTCATGCTCTTCCTAGCTTGTCTTCTCCACGGCCTACAAGGGGCCAAGACTGAGGAAGGTGATGGTAGCAGTGCAAGGTACCACCAGAAACCATCTACTCTGAGATTTGAGGGGACCTGATGGTCACTGCTATCCAGTGAGACTCCAAGGTGGGCAGCTCAGGGCTGGCAGTGGCTTTGCATTGTCCAGCTGGGTGCACAGTTTAAGTGCCCAGTACAAGGCCCTGCATGTGACAGTCACTCAATTCTTAATGGACACTACGTGAGGGTGTACGTGTGTGTGTGTGTGTGTGTGTGTGTATGTGTGTGTGTGTGTGTGTGTGTGTGTGTTGGGCTCTAGTTGAACAGCGGAGCAATGACTTTTACACAGTTCAGTACTTGGAGTGTTTAGCGTTATTACAGTTCCCCATTAGCAGAAATGAAATTTACACTATTTTTAATTAAATTACTGCTTCAATTTATTAATAGCGCCAAGGCTGGGGAACTCCCCTAAGCTTTCATTTATCTTTGTCCAGGCGGCTCCTCCAGCATCCCTGGCCGCTCCGCCCTGCACTGGGTTGGACTGCAGGCAGCCAGGTGCCTGGTGGGAAGCGTGGCTCACCTAGAGAGGGCTCAGGCTAGACTCTCAGCCCCTGCGCCTTTCCCTCCTCTGTCAAACAGGGATGAGAATATCTGCTGGCAGAGGTGTTCAGTGGATTAGGAGGTGTGCACTGTAAAGACGGTGGTGGTGTGAGGTGAGCCACCCCGGCCCACAGAGCGTCACAGCCTCCTTGTAGCATCTTCTCTCTGCGTGGTTTCAGTTTCTCTCAACCAGCTACGGTCAGTGAGGCACTGTGAAATACAACGCTGGGCAGGGGGTCGCACCCACATAAACTTTATCACAGTTTGTTTTTACAGCTATTCTATCTTATTATCATTTACTGTTGTCAAACTTTTACTGTGCCTAATTTCTAAATTACATGCCGCCTTGGGGATGTGTGTGGAGGGGAAACCCGGTATGCACAGTCACGTGCTGCAAAATGACATTTTGGCCAATAAGAGACCCCACGTACAACTATATACACCACGTGGCCTAGGTGTGCCCAGGTGCATCCTCCAGGTGTGTGCCAGTATACAAGTCCACTCTATCGTGTTCCCAAAGTGATGGTACCACTCAGCGATACGTTTCTCTGAACACATGACTGTCATGAAGTGACACATGACTGACTATACAGGGCTCTGCACTATCTGCAGTTTAGGGCATCATGGGGAGGGTCCTCGGGCAGCGACCACATGCATGAAAGGGGACAGTCGTAATTAAAGTAGAGATGACTCCCCATGAACACGGCAACCCACATTTCTGAATCCACACTGAACTTGGAAACCCCAGGAAATGGCGGTCTACACCGACGGAGACAGAAGCCAAGGTCCCCAGCTTGCAAGGTGCACCCAAGCACAGATCCTCACTGGGTCAGCTACCAGGAGGCTGATGCTGAGGCTCAGTGGTTCCTCTAGCAAATGACACCTTTTGTACATAGTTCTATTAGAGTTTAAGGACAAGAAATTTCTAGGGTTTTTTTTTTTTTTTGACAGGGTCTCGCTTTGTAGTTTGGGCTGGCCCTGAGCTCAGCCTCAAACTCATCACAGCAATCCTCCTGCCTCTGCCTCCCGAGTGCTGGGATGACAGGCGTGAGCCACCACGCCCAGCACTGTGGTATGTGGTACTGGTTGCTGCTGGGCGTGAGTCTCCACACCCAGTATGGTATGTGGTTACCGGGGATCAAACCCAGGTCCTTGCACTTGCAAGACAGGCGCCGGAACCACTGAGCTAAATCCCTGGCCCCAAAGGACAAGAAATTTCTACTCCTCATTATTTACTAGCAGTTCGGTTGCAGGATATGCTTAGTAAATTAACTTGGGAAATGTCATGTGCATCAAGAATATGTGACTGCCGCTTTCAAACATAAACACATTTGGATGAACCAGTGTTTAAAGCTAGAGAAGCAAGTTACAAATTAACTGAATTAACCTCCTTCCGCTGTACCGTACAATTAAAACATTACATGGGCTATTCTGGAACTGAGAAAATGTTCCCGAGTAGACAAGCTGGTTATGAATAGATAAACTCCCAGCTAGGGGAGGGAAAGCTCAGTGAGTCCGGACTATTTGTCAATTAACAGTCCCTGCTGACTGGTCTCTCCACTCTTACCAGCCTCGCAGCATCCGATCCCACTGCTCTGGGCATTCTCCTCACTGTCCTGCTACTGACTTTGTGTTTGTCTCTCTTCTTCTCAATTAGACAGACGCAACCTTTGAGGTCAGGTTTGGGAACCCTGAACATCAGGACAATTCTCAGCACACACCAGGAGCTCCAAAACGCTCGCTGGATGGCTAAGCCACCAAATCCAGAGTTCCCAGTGGTCACCTGAGTGTTCAGGGGTTTTCGCTGGTCGCTGTGTGTGTCACCTCTCTTAGAAACAGCAAGTGAGGCCCGGGGATTTAGCTCAGTGGTTCCAGTGCCTGCCTTGCAAGTGCAAGGGTTCGGGTTCGATCCCTGGTAACCACATTGGTATGTGCCAGGCATGGTGACTCACACCTGTAGTCCCAGCACTTGGGAGGCAGAGGCAGGAGGATTGCTGTGATGTGAGTTTGAGGCTCAGGGCCAGCTTGAACTACAAAGTGAGACCCTGTCTCAAAAAAAAAAAAAAAAAAAAACCTAAAAAAAAAAAGAAAAAGAAAAGAAACAGCAACTGTCTCAACAGAGAAGGGGCTGAGACGCTTACAGAGATCTTGTTCATCAGCAGTGCTTTCTTCAGGGCCTCGCAGCTGTCTTCACCATGTCGGAGTAACTTGGTGACAACATTTTCCTTGCGAGACTGGTTTCTAGAGGTGAGGCTACGAGAGAACCAGGAGAAACGCTGGAATTAAGACTGCACTTTTGAACTGTCTTTTCTTTACACAAAGTGCAGGCACCACACAACTCTTGAGGTGCCTTCCCTGGGAATGGTGCCTTCCTAAAGGCATGCTGCACTTCTGTGGGCCTGTCTGATTGTCACTTGGGGGTGCGGTGTCCAATAGGATGCAGTTGTCACAGGTGCCTCCCGCCCCCCATGCTGATCAGCCAAACTCAGGCTCCGGGGTCCACACAGGAGCCCTTGGGGTCCTGAGCACCCAGCCTGGAGAAAAAGCCAACTTCAGTGCAGATTCTGTTGAGAAAGGAGTGCTGTCAGAATAATAATAGCACAATGTTTATTGTCCTCCTTTTCCTTAATGTTCAACTAGATGCTTTTACCTTTCCCACTAGGCAGTGCGGGGTGGTGGTTGGTTTCCCCACGGGACCACTGTCTTCTCTGTCTGGGGTTTGGCTGCATCTGGACAGCTGTCTTGGCTTTTTCCAGCTGTGCAGAAATGTATAATGGCTGTATATGGCTGCCTGTCAGAGAAGTGCGCTGAGTTCCCCCTCGGAACCTCGTTTTTTTAAAGGTCACCCGCACGGCGTGAACAGTTTGTCTGAAGGGCCCTGGATGGAGGCCGGCGGTTCTTTGTGGTGGGACACACACAGCAGGACACTGTGCCGTGCCCCTGGGCTCTGCTGGGAGGTGTCTCCACCCCAAGAGGTGACAGTCAGCTCTGTCTCATGACACTGCCAACTGTCACCCAGAGGCACGGCTGCCTCTGACTGAGAACCACCATTTTAAAGTAAACAGAACTTTCATTTTAATTCTGACAAGGTGCAATCGGATAAGAAAATTATGAGGCAATTGGGTAGCTTCCCTTACAACCCGAACTTGCAGCTCCCCGGCAGAGAAGTCACTAAATATTCATAAATCCTAAGGGAGGCAGGCCTGGGCCCCACGTAGGAATTAACTGTGGGGAGTGTTTGACCTTAAAATACAGCGTGGCACCTCCAGGGCATGTGCTGAGATTACAAAGCCTATATTTTTTCTGTTAAGATCCATAGAGAACAGTCTGTACAGAATGTGTACCAGTATGAACGAGAGACTTCTTAGACCACTAACATTCTAAAATGCCAGCTGATTCAGTGCTTTTTAAACATTCTTTGGCCCCACTCTGACTTCTATGAAATCGTCATTGCAATTTTAATGCACTGGAATCGATGCCTGATGCCAACAGCCCCAGGATCCCCATACTTGCCCCACACAGAGAGCGGGGGCTCCTTTCCATGTAGCATGAGGCAAGCACATGCTAGTATGTGATGTCAAAACCCACAGAGAGGGGAAGGGTGAGCAGGAAGTGTGTGTATGGGGGACCTCGAGCCGCCTCCCCAGGCTCACAGCGCATGACCCAGTTACGATCTCTGATTTTTCTCACTTAGAAATTGGAACCAGAACTGTACCAAATTCAAGTTTTAAGGCAAAGGTAAATATGAAAAATATTTGCAAGGTGGAAGTTATTATGTAAAAGTTGGCAACTATTTGATGGGGTTTAATTGGTCATTCAATTAGATGAAGAAAAAATAACACAGGTATTTTCTAATCTTTCACATACTATGATTTGTACACCTACAATTGAGTTGGTTTTATACATACCAGTCTCTTCTTAGAGGGAAAACTATATTACTGCCTTCCAATCCCTGAAACTCATAAAATGATGTTAAAAATTGCTTCCAATTGATTCTAGCGGTGGTTTTAAACCCAAATCTGTATGAAAAGAAGACAAACAAGTATTATTGTAAACATTTTTTTCTATAACACTGCATGGATTAGATGCTTAATATTGAATTGAGAACGACCACAATGAATTTATATGAAGTTTCAAACCTAAGCCAAACCAAATCATTTGATAAAATAGCACTCCAAATTGATTTTGAAAAAGCAAGGAAAAAAAATCAAACAAATTATACATCATCAAGTCTCCGTATTCTGCCGGTGGGAGTACAGACTAAAGGGGAGAATAAATGACTGGTGAGAGTTTTAAAGTTCACAAATAATTCTTTTCACATTCCTTATTGGAGTCAGCAGGATAATGGCCACTGAGGTGTCCGGGTCCTAATCCTCGGGGATCTGCCAGTTCCTTACCTTATGCAGGCAAGGGGGAGGCTTTGTTCATGGTGGCCTTCAGTGTGCACTGTGAAAGAGAAATGTATCCTGGCTTATCTGGGTGGGCCCATTCTAACCACACGAGTTCCAGAAACGGAGAAAGTAGCAGCTGGGAAAAGATGTGACCTTCGTGGCTTTGAAGATGCTGGAAGGGGCTGTGAGCCAAGGAGGGCAGGTGGCCCATAGAAGCTGTGAAAGGCAAGAAATAGATCTGCCCGCAGCTCCAGCTGACACCTGGATTTCACCCTGAGAGTCCTCCGATGGGTTCTCACTGGCCAGATGTTAGCACAAGAAGTTTGTGTTGTTCTTTGCCACTAGTTTGTGTCTTTGTATCGCATCACCAGAAAACTAGAGATTGAAAGTCTTAGGAAGAATAGATTCTTGGAAAATCATTCAAAAATAAATTTCCAAGGTGGATATGGTCCCATGACTTGGGGCCCAGTCATTTGGGTGTTAACAAGATGCCACCGGTAACAACTTGGAGCTGAGCATCGGTTTGGGATTCAGCAAGGCCAGAGCACAAGTCCCTGCTCCTTCCTGCTGACATGATTCAGACTGGCTACTTCTTCTTCTGCATCTCTGTTCTTACCTGCAAATTTGAGTGAGTGGTCGCGTCTACTGCGAGCTTCTTACAGGATCAGAGCTAATAAATCAAATACCTCAACAGCAGCCAAGTGTTAGATCATATGCCCCGACCTCCTGTGTATATATCACCCACTCTTTAAGTGTCAGCACACCCCCCTGACATTATGGTGAAACACAGCTGCAGCTAAGATTCCAGGACAACACACAGGAGATGCGGAAGTGGGCATGAGACAGGCTCCTCAGCTTTGAGGGCTAAAATAGTACTTTGATGAAACCAGGTAGACTTAAATGCTGCATCTATATCCAGCGGGCAACAGGAGAGAGAGGGTTGTCTTAGTTGCTTTCTCATCCCTGGGACAAAACATCCAACACTCCAAATTTAAAGGAGGAGAGGTTATTCTTGGCTTGTGGTTTTTGAAGTACTCAGTCCTTGGTCAACTAGCATCAAGGAAGGAAGGGCATGGCAGAAGGGGCTAGTGGGAGAAAGCTGCTCAGGTCATGGAGCCCAGGAAGCTGGGTGAGGAGAGGGATCCAGGAAAGGAGATACAGACTTGTAGGTTAGTCCTCAGTGAACAACCTCCTCAGCCAAGACCCCAGCTTCCTCACAACGCAGTCAGGGGTGGATTCTTCAATGAGTCAGTCCTCTGATGAGTATCACATCCTACAGTCCAATCATCTTCCAAAGGCCTTACCTCGGCACACATGAAGAGACATTCTAGCCAGTGATGGCAAATCTTTTAGAACTTTCATTGATACAAACAGCCCACTGTGGCATGCGTGCCATAGGTTTGCACCAATGCCCTAGATGTGAACTATAGTAGGACGAAGGATGCCCGGCCCTCGCCAGAAGCCCAGGGAGAACTGCTTCTGGTGCGGCTGTCTCTTCAGACGAGCGATCATGGCAGACGTAGGGTGGCCTCTTGGTCTAGCCCTACCTTAACCCTGTCCTCCACACTAACATGTAGTTTATTTTCTTTCAGTACTGAGTTCAGTGGCCAGTCCTCTGTGCACATGGGCAAACCATCTGTGTGTCATTTGGCCACAAAGCATTACCCACGAGAAGCCCTCCTACAATCCGTCATTTGCTATATAAATTGCCCCTAAGACAGCTTCCTGAAAAGATGGCTCTGGATGACAAGACTTCCTGCCATTGAGGGATGCAATAAAGTTCTCTGTAGACCTCAGCACCTTCCCTGGCTTCTGCCATGAGCAAGGTGGACTGAGCCTTCTGCTCAGGAACAGTCCCACTGAGAAGCTCGATATGGGCGCCCTGCAATTGGGAGTGTCACGTGCCTGACTCCTAAAAGAAACCTCTCAAGTGAGAGGTGAAAGGGTCAGACCCACAGGGGCATCTCAGCTCCCACCCAAGCCCACCAGTGGGGAGGTGAGGAGGTGGAGGAACAGACCTTGATGAAGAAGGTTTTCCAGCCCAGATTCCCAAGGCTGAGAAGGGATAAGCACTCATTTGGGAAGCCGGTGCATTTATCTTCAGCCTACAAGAAACTCAAAGGCAATAGAGGTGCTTGTGGGAGGAACCACCCTGTTAGGCCCTGACACTGCCGCTCAGGAGGAGCCAGAAAAGTCTGCCGAGTGGAGAAAGAGGCGCATCATTGAATTCTCTATGCCAGCCCGCTCCAGGTCCTACATGGAGGAGAAACAAGAACATTTCAGCCCAGCGTACAAGTTTGGCTCCTATGTCAGAGTGTCTGCAGCACTGGTAGACTGAGGCTCTGTGTCTGACCCAGGCCTAGCCTGAAAAATCAAGGTCACCCTGGTGGAAATCAGGGACAAAAGAACTCAACCACTGGGGCAACTGAAAGGCAGAGTGGGCACCAAAATTAAACAGCGTTAGCTCGAGTCTTGTCTGTTCGATTCAGGTTACACACTCGCCCACCCACCCATCCTCCACCTGTCTCTGCTCCCAAGCTCCCCTCTTCTTTCACTTGGATTATTCCAATAATCTCCTTGTGCCTATTCTGCCTTCCTCCGACATACTTCCAACACCAGATCGTCTTGAAAGGCAAGTCTGATCAGATCACTGTCTTGCTTAAAATACTTCCTTGCTCCCCTTTGTCCTGAGGATGAAAACTTGTATTTATTTAACTCCCAGCCTGCCGGGCGGCCCTGTCCTGCCTCCCCCCATCCCACAGCATGTGGCTAGGTTGCCCTCAAAGGGCTCTGTTTCCTGCTTGGGGCTTTCACCCTTGCTGCTTTCTCTGTTAGCTGCCAAGTTCCCCCCTTCTTCCCGACTTGCTCTATTTTATGGAGCTACTTCGATGCCTGTTTCAAGCTTCAGCTCAGTTCTTGCTTCCCCAAGGAAGGCTGCCTTGATTTCTCAAACCAGGGGTGTTTCCCTTTAGATGTTCAGCGCACTGCCTCCTTCCTTCATAGCACCTATCGTGCACTGTCTCCTTCCTTTAGAGCATCTATTGTGACTTACGTATTACTACTAATAATGTTACGGTATCTGGCTCTTCCATAGCACTTGTACTGGAGTTACGATTGGAGTAGATAGTACTTGGTAAATGACAGGCATTTCTATTTCTGCTACCAGCACGGTTTCAATGGTTCTGAGAAACAGAGATGCACAGGTGTGTGAGCGACACTGTGAGGCACACACAGCAGCATGCGGACAAGCGGACCGACCCGGGCCGGATGTGCAACTACCCACGTGCAAACATTTTTTTTCATTTTCTTCCCCCCACTCTTTAATGTAGTTTTCCTTAATTTCAGCAATTTAGACCTTAATTTTCTGTGTTCCAAAGACCAGCAACCCTTACAAATAGATTTAGCTTTATTATATCGCGTTTAGGAAATTGCCTTGCTCTTTGGGAAGAAAAGATTAAATAAAATCTTGGTAACATATATTAGAGTAAATTCAAAATTAGATTAAAAGTTAAATTTAAAACTATAATTACAAGGAAAAAAAGAAGAAAATCCAGGGAGATATCTGTTGGATACTTGAACAAAAATGAATATTAAATAAAAATTTTTTTAAATCTCAAATTTAACATTCAACTATATCAAAATACAAAATTTCTGTAGATCACAAATACTAAAAATTAGGGCCGGGGAGTTAGCTCAGTGGTTCTGGTGCCTGTCTTGCAAGCGCAAGGACCCAGGTTCGATTCCCCGGTAACCACATAACAATACTGGGTGTGGAGACCCACACTCAGCAGCAACCAGTACCACATACCACAGTGCCGGGCGTGGTGGCTCACGCCTGTAATCCCAGCACTCAGGAGGCAGAGGCAGGAGGATTGTGATGTGAGTTTGAGGCTGAGCTCAGGGCCAGCCTGAACCACAAAGCGAGACCCTGTCTCCAAAAACCTAAAAAAAAAAAAAAAAACTAAAAATTAAAACCAGATAGGCTGATGGCATTATGTATCATGAACATGTACAGTGCATTATCAATACTCTTAAAACAAAGTCTTTATTTTACAAAGTACGTGAAAAAACTAAAACTTGACTTTTTCTAGGCAGGACCGCAGTGAGCCCGGGACACGTGATCAGAGCACAGTGACAGAGACCACTGGGCCTGGTGGGGATGACACGCGGAGGGGTAGCAGGTACCAGCAGATCTCGGTTCCTCCAGCCCAGGGTTAGTCTGCAGCATGAGGGGTGCTGGGAGCACTAGCTGGGAAATGTCCAGAAAGATGGACTGCCGTAAAGTCACAGCTACGAGAGAGAAAAAGGAAATCCTGGGAGAGAAAGAGCCGGAGAGGGATCCCCAGATGTTGTTCACCCCAGAAGCACCAGTGCCACATGTTCTTACTCAGTGGTCAACCTTGTGAAGAACAGGAGGGAAGAGTGGTCACTAGAGAATGGCGGGGTGGGGGTCGGAGAGTGACACCAGAAACCAGACAGCAGTCGCTTCCGGTTCTTCTTTAGCACTCAGGGTGATAACCATTCGGCAAACAAGCTAGGAGATATTTCAAAATGACTAGAAAAGAATACAAAATTCTCAACATAGGCAAATGATGAACAGCTGAGACAGACACCGTTATTACCTTGATCTGATTTTTAGGCATTCTACACATGTATCAAATTACTTTAATACACCCCATAAAGATGTACAAATCTTATGCCTCAATATAAAAATCCCTTTGTCTCACCACATTTCTGGCTGGCCTCTGAGTCTCACATGCTCAGAAAACACCCAAAATAGCTAAACACAAAAGAGCTGAGCTAAATTCAGAGCTGCCACACAAGAGACAGAGCATATAGTTCAAGTCCCACCAAAATATTTGCTTCCTAAAACAAAAGAAACAACATTCACTGGGAAAAAAAAAATAAACTTATAGTCACCTCAATTTAGCATTCCAATTTCCAGAATATATTCCAAATATGAGCAACCAGGAAAATGGAACATGCACAAAGGGAGAAAGAAAATCAAAGATTTTTAAAGAAATGATAATAATCACTCTCAATGAAATAATGTGTGCCTATAAAAGTCAAAAGTTAGGAAATCTCAGCAGAGAAATAGATATAAAAGCTAAGTGACATACTAGAACAGGAAAATATATGATCTAAAATGAAAACGTGGCTGGGACGGAGTTGAAAGAACGCGAAGCATAGGAAGAGGAGTGGGTGGCCCTGAACACAGGTCAGGTGAAACCACTCGGCACGGGGGATGCAGCACGCGTCTGTGTACGTCTGGGTGCACACGAGGAGTCCTCAGAAGCAGGTTACTAATTCCAAGTATCCTAACGTCATGTAAACACAACACAGAAGGAGAGGACGGGACACACGGAGCTGGTTGGGGCAGAAAAAAGTATTATAAAAAGGCCAAAAATTCTCCAAATTTGATTAGAGAGAGAGATTTATAGATGATTCGCACAAGTGCCAAGGAGGACACATATGACAAAGGCCGTGCCAATGCCCATCGCAGTCCCTAAGCTGTACATCAAATTCAAAGGGCAGTTCTTGAATACAAGAGGGGAATGGCTGTGGTGACTCTCACTCCAAACGACAGGGGCCAAACGGCGTGGACAATGGCGGGGAGCGCAGCAGGAAAGAAATGTTACCCAGGAACCTTCCATCCAAGAGAACATCCTTCAACAATGAAGGAGAAATAAAAATATTCAAAGAAATACAAAGAAAACCGGGGGAACCCATCTCTTAATTAAAATCACAATTAACTAAAATCTAATCAAAATCACATCAAGATTTTTTTTAAAACAGTTGATACAGTTTCAACAGTTAGTTCCAAAATGAATACAAAGAAAAATAAGGAAACTAGAATAGCCAGTTGGGAAAGAGAAGGACAAGATCAGAGATTTATAGTCACTAATCTCAACACTATTTAGAAGAGGTAAGAGTGTGTGATACTGAAGAGACCTAAAAATAATTATTATCATTATTAATTACTATTTATTATTATTAATTATAAACTAATAATAATAGAAGAGACTAGAGGTCTCCCAAATACATTCACACTAATTTTCAACAGAGATGAAAGTAATTGTCAGAGAAAGGACAGGCCTTCAGCAAACCGTCCTGGAACAGTTGGTGTCTGATTGGAAGATGAACTTGACCCTGGCCTCACACCATATACAGATATTTCTTAAAATGTGTTTAAATAGAAAAGCTAGAATTATTAAACTTCTAGTAGAAAATATGAGGTAAGGTCCTTGTAATGTTGATTTGGGCAAAAATTTCTGAAAATGGGCCCTCCAAAAAACTACCCAAAAATTTTTTAAATGAGTTTCATCCAATTTTGTTTTAAAATCTTTTGCACGTGAAAAGATAGTTAAGAAAATGAAAAAGTAAGCCGTACTGAGAGATATTTGGAAAATGAACTTCTGATAAAGCGCTCAAATCCAGAATAAATAAGTGCTTACAAACCAATGGTAGGAAAACAACTCGGTAAAATGGAGATAAGATTTGTACAGACACCTGACCAAAAAGACATGAATGGCCAGCGTCACATGAGGAGAAGATCAAAATCATTAGTCACTGGAAAATGCAAATCTGAAACCCAAGGAGGTAACACCACACGCCACCAGCAGTGCTAAAATTAGGACGTGTTGGTGAGAATGTGGGGCATCTGGAATTCGTACATGTTTCTAGTGGCACTGCAAAATGGCACTGTCACTTTGGAAAAACAGCCTGATAGTGTCATGAGTTTAAATACACACTCACTATACAATCTGGTAACTCTATTACTAGACATTTACCCATGAGAAACGAAAACATATGCCCACGCTGAGACTTGTATGGGAATGTTCACAGAAGCCTCTTCCAGAACGGCCGCAAACCGAAACACAACCCAAATGTCCATCAACTGATGAGCAACCGCAGCGATCCATACTGTGGAATTCTGGTCGGCAGGAGAAATTACTGGAAAGTTGAGATAAAAGTTAGCAAGTGAAGACAGCGGAACACAGATGCTACCTACTGTGTGATTCCCTCTGTGAGAAGTATACTGAGGGGCAGACAGCAGACTGGCGGTTGCTGGAGGTGAATGTAGAGGGAGATGACAAAGGATGAGGGAGTTTATGGTGAGGAGGTGTCCATGTCTCTGTGAGGCCAATGTACACCATTGTCTGAATTCATATTATGCACACTTGGGCCTGGCAAACACAAGGTCCTGAGTTCGATCCTCAGTACAAATGATGATGTTGATGTTGATGATGATGATGATGATGATGATGATGATGATGTTGATAGTGATGTTGATGATGATAATGATGTTAATGTTAATGTTGATGATAATGATGATATGCACACTTAAGAATGCTTGTTAGATAGTTTATTCATACGTCAATAAAGCTTTAGGGTAAAGAAAAATTAAAAACATAGAATATGGACAAGGACATGAACAGAAACTGCTTAGTGAAGAAGTACAAGAAAGTGTCGAATAAAAAAAACACATGACCTCAAGATCAGTCAAAGACGTACAACTCAAAATAACAAAAAACCTCTGTGTAGCTGGGGGTGGTGGCACACGCCTGTAATCCCAGCACTCAGGAGGCTGAGGCAAAAGGATTGTTGCCAGTTTGAGAACAGTCTAGGATAGAGAGAGTGAGGTCAAGGTCAACCTAAACTACACAGCGAGATTTTTGTCTCAAAAAAGAAACAAAAAACCTCCCATTGGGTCCACAAGAATTTGATGAGTTAGATGCTGGCACAGAGCAATCCCAGGAACCTCTCTTGTAAGGATAAATTAGAATTACCTGAAGTGTGTTTTAGCAAAATGTAGCATAAACCTTAAAAACCTTTGACTCGAGGGCTGACACAACACCAGGCAGCCATTAAAAATTAATTGGAGTCTTTTTTTTTAAACAACATGAACAATGTTCCTAATATATTCTGTGAGAAAACAGAACATAATTTATACCTCATATGGTCTTGACTATGTTAGGTATGTATGCAAATGTGTGTACATTCATACACAAAAGAAATTCTGAAAGGAAACAGAGCGAAATATTAATAGTAGCTGTCTCTGGCTGTTACAATTATGGGTGGCTCATTTTTTTTCCCTCATGTTTTCCATTTTGAGCATGCACAGCTTTCCTAACCAACATGAATAAATACAGTTTCCTTTAAAAGGAACTTCATTTTACTGGAAATCCCATGAATAACTATTAGTAACCAAAATCACAAAGATAAGCTGACTTTTTTTAACCCCTAAAACTGCCTCAGTGGACCCTTCTATGGCCTCTGGACTCTGAGGATTAGCAGCGCCTGGTCCCAATCCATTGTTCCCATCCCACGAAGCCAGGCACGGCCCCGCGTGGCTCCAGAATGGAGAGGGGAGAAGGAACATATGAATGTGTCACCCTGCTCCCCAATCTCCCTGCACAGCAGATGGCTGCCATTGGAGAGGCAGCAGGGAGTAACAAGGGCAGAGGCTCGCCAGGTCGGTCCCTGAGACCTGCGACCGCTTGCAGACAGCATGGCAGTCAGGACTGCGGTGGGAGGAAGGGCAGAAATGAACCGAGCGGAAGTGGCAGAGGAGGGTACAGAAAGCCCGGGAGGCCAGGAGCCCGGTGGCTGCTCTTCCCTGTCCCGTCTGAAGCTTCTATCCTCACCAGCCTCGCTTCTGCACCCTCGTCCTCTTCCTGGACAGCCTCATCCAGCCTTCCAGCTTCCAGCACATGCTCTCCTGACCCAGAGGCTGTGCAGGCCCATTTCCTAGTCCAACCCAACCAGCAGCACGTTCCTCCCTGGCTGTGGATTTTGTTCTAACAAAAAACAGTCTCCAAACAACTATCTCCAAACTTCAGCTCCTGACCTCTCCTCCCACCCGCTGCAGGTGTGCACGCTGCCTCCTCCCTCAGGGCTCTGGGATGCTTCCCCTGCCCAGGAACCACAGCGGGACTTGGGGTGAGGAGGATGCGACCTGGCACCTAAAGCCCCCTGCCTCTTCTCTGCATCCATTTCATCCGCTGCACACCACACAGTGTGTGATGGTTCATTTGGTCCACGTGCGACTATGTCCTGGTGAGAGGGAGTGTGCCTCGAAGATATGACATCCCCTTTCCTGACCCCATGAACTCTGAACCCCCAAGGGTCTGCTGGAGAAGAGGATAGGGCTCTCCGCCACCTCCCCCTGACCCCTCCATCCACCAGTCTGGCGCAGTCTCGGATGCGAACACCGCCACTATCAGGAGTGTGGCCTGTGTCGGTGGTCAGCCCCGTCCAGCCCCTTTGCTCTCTGAAAGATCAGGGTAAAAGGAGTTACTGCAGAGAAGACCACTAGACATAAGCACTTAAGCTACACTAAAAAAGGAACCAAAAAATCTCTTGTGTCACACTGCAGACTGTACAACACATCACTCCGTAGTGGTGTAACACCAGAATTCAGAGCACTGGGCCTGGGAGACAGAGGCCTGGCTTCAGTTTTTTTTTTTTTTTTTTTTTTAGACAGGGTCTTGCTTTTTGGTTCAGGCTGGCCTTGAGCTCAGCCTCAAACTCACATCACAGCAATCCTCCTGCCTCTGCCTCCCAAGTGCTGGGATTACAGGCGTGAGCCACCACGCCCGGCACTGTGGTATGTGGTACTAGTTGCTGCTGGGCGTGAGTCTCCACACCCAGTATGGTATGTGGTTACCAGGGATCGAACCCAGGTCTTTGCGCTTGCAAGACAGGCGCTGGAACCACTGCCTGGCTTCAGTTTTGCAGTGGGAATCTGTGGCCTTTTGTGCAGGTCACAGGTGCAGACCAATCCACGGAGCCCAAATCCCTCAGCTGAAGCGGGAGCCCAGACACCTTCAAAGATCAGCTACAGCTTCACTCTGGGAAGTTTCTTCCAACTGTGCTGGAGGGGCCAGAGAATCTTGACCCAAACTTTGTTGCAAAGGCCCTTCATCCTTTGTCAAGGCGACGTGAGGTAAGGCAGGTGGTAGCTCTGAAGTGTGACAAACCTGGAGAGCCACAGGGCCAGCATGCTGTGCTGGGGCAGGCGCACGCTCATGCAAGGACAGTGAAGGGTGCATCCATTTCACGGGGGGACCGGCGGGGTTACAGACTTACTCTGTGGTTGCCTTACCAGCTCCAAAATACACAACGGAAATAGAGTCATGGTCACTGTAGAATCCCCACCTAGGCTCTCTGATACAGGAAGTGATAGCCATTGTGACAGGAAGTGGAAGTACCAACCCATCCCCAAAAGAATAGACAGGAGGTAATACCTTCCTGTGTTTGCTCGCCCTGGACAAGCCAAACCAGAGCCACCACTAAAGAAAGAACAGAAAGATGAGGTGCTGATTTTATCCTGTTTCCTACAGTGCGGCCAACACAGCTTTTGAGACTGCTGTCTTTCCCTCAGCATAATGTCTCCGTGATTTATCCGCAGTGTATCCTGCTTCTTTTGCTGAAAATTCCTCCCTTTCATGACTAGATGAGTTGGTTTCATCTCTGCTGAACTACATGTGGGCTGTTCTCAGTTTGTGATGATTATGATCTGAGCTGCTTAAACCCCTAAAAGGCAAGCACAATCTGCCCCATGTAACCCCATATAAACAGACTCACGCTGGGAAATTAACAAGAATATCACACCTACATTTAGAAGGTGGGCTAGGGTTTCTGGTGATATTGGGTCAGTCAGAGGAAGACAGGTTAAGGGTGCTGCCTCCAGCAGTCCTGGGTGTTCCTGTATCATCCTTCCTCTGGGGGTCGGGAATCAGCACAGCCTGGGGGGGCAGGTGACCCTCCATGCCACCCAGTGCCAGGCACTGACTAATTCAGGTCTCCTGGCCCAGGAGTCTCAGGCAGGATCCAGCAGTGTCCTCCTTGCCAGGAGACAACATAATTAACCCTAAGTTCTTAACAATCACCCTCTAAATTTTAAAGGTAAGTTAAAAACAAATGACTAGGACGGCATAGGGAACCCAGTGTCATCACTAAGAACAGAAAAAGGTGATTTTATAGGATGGATGGACCACTGTACACAGAACCTTATACACAAGTGTCCAGGTACAATAAAAATCTAGCTTGGATAGAACAGAACTGGAAATGCAAGTTGAACCAAATTATGAATAAGAATTAAAAATGCAGGGCCGGAGATTTAGCTCAATGGTTCCGGTGCCTGTTTTGCAAGTGCAGGGACCCGGGTTCGATCCCGGTAACCACATACATTACTGGGCGTGGAGACTCTCACGCCCAGTAGCAAGGCCTCCTCCCTTCTGTAGTGATGCAGCTACAGCCCTGTTCAAGGTACTGTCAGGCTTCCGTCCCCAGCCAGTGTGCAGCACCACAATGTATATAAAGAAAGAGAGGGCCAGGGGTTTAGCTCAGTGGTTCAGTGGTTCCGGGTTGCAAGTGCAAGCACCCGGGTTCAATCCTCGTTAACCACATACGATACTGGGTGTGGAGACTCTCACGCCCAGCAGCAATCAGTACCACATACCACAGTGCCGGGCGTGGTGGCTCACGCCTGTAATCCCAGCACTCGGGAGACAGAGGCAGGAGGATTGCTGTGATGAGTTTGAGGCTGAGCTGAGGGCCAGCCTGAACTTCAAAGCAAAACCCTGTCTCAAAAAAAAAAAAAATTTAAAATGCGGAAAAGCAGATGTTAAAAACAGTAGTGAAGGAAAGGATTACCAAACAAAAGCTGGGGGAAAATAGATTATCCATTTGGAAAAGAAGTTTTTTTTAAAAAAAACTGGACACCCAGTTTATATAACAATGGATTAAAGTGTTATGTTTTGAAGAAAAAGAAAACCAAGCAGAACAGAATAGAGTTTTTAATCAAGCCTGGGTAAGAATGATGAATTAATAGATTTCAAACAATAGAAGACATTTTTAAAAACAAGATTAATTGATGTGATTATATTAAAATACAAACCTCAAAATACTAAGGTATCATGTTAATGAAAGAGAAACAGCAAACTGGGAAAATAGGTGCCTCACTTCTCACGGCAGCGAACGGTTGCCTTTTAATAATTATCTAATTATAAAAAAAAGTAAACATAAGGGTGGTGAAATTCACTTAAGAAACCCTCGGCTTGGGCCATTAGGCAATTAGGCCATGAAGAAAATCCGCACCAGGGAGACAGAATCAGGATGTGGTACAGAGAAATGTCCAAGCTCCATACAAGTCCCAGGCACATAAATTAAAACAGAACCAGGCACCACTTCCCACCTCTAACGTTATCAATATTTTAGGACAGTGTTAATATTCAATGCTGGGGAGAATATGAGCCTAGAATATTCACACGGTATTAGGAGTCGCGCAACCGGCTCCACTCCTGAGAACATGCTTGGGCAAAAGTGGCAGGTGACATCAGCCCAGGAAGTCGAGGGCTTCACGACCTCCACAGAAAGATCCACCAGCGCCTCACCACAGCGATTTCACCTTGGGCGGAACCCCCAAGGTGACCTGAGTCACCTGTGTGGAGTAATGACAACAGGAAGCGAGGAAGAAATGCGGTTCCTGGCCTACACCACCCCCTCTCACAGTGAGAGCGCCAGGACCAATTTCTATGCGGACAAAGAGGAGGCAGAGAGGGAAATCCAGCTTCCCTGGCAACCCAAGATGTCCACTCCCTGTTCTCACCTCAAAGGGAATACAGGGAGACGAGCGTTCGTATTACAGAGACACGGGACAAGTAGAAGCGGCCCACAGTGAGCCACCCTGGGACGTGTGGCAACTCCATGAGCCAGAGTTTGAAGAACTACATTGCTAACACTGGAGGTACCGTTTCCCCACCCATAAAGCTGAGCCGGCCACTCCCGTAAGAAGAGGGGGTACGACTTTGCAGGCCTCCCACACAGGCCTGCAGTGGATCCCACTCTGGCGCTGCTCCCAGGGACGGAAGCAACCACAGCAGAGAGCTTCTGCCTGCAGCAGGGGCTCACTACACCCATCCAGCAGTTCAGCTGTCCCTGGTGCGACCTTTCCCAAGCCCCGAGTGCCCAGCAGCACATTCTATCAGAGAGCAGGGGCCAATTATGCCACAGCCCGGAGGGTTCAGCCCAGCCTCAACGCCCAGCTCTGGCCCCTGCATGTACCGGAAGTGAATCTCACCTGTCTCTCTCCCGAGCAAAGCATGGGCCACCCACCCCAGTCGGTGACTCCACACACAACCTGTGGGCCACCGTCCTGTACCTGTCCAGCTCTTCTACCCACACAGCAGGACAGAGCTCAGGAAATGGACACGTGCATGGAAACCAAATTTCACACTTCTGAACAACCAATGGGTCCACAAGGAAATTGAGGGGAAGTCAAAGAATATCTTAAGATAAGTGAAAATGTAAATATACATACCAAAATTTATGAGATGCAACAAAAGTGAGTCTCAGTTTATAGCAACAAATGCCAGCATCAAACAAGAAGAAAGGTCTCAAATAAATAACTTGATCTTCTATCTCAGAGAAAGAGAGGAGACTAAGCCCAGGGTCAACAGCAGGAAAGAAAACTAATCAAGACCAAGAAGTAAATAAAACAAAGTGAGAAAACAATTTTAAAATCGCAAGAAAGCGCCAGGGATTTAGCTCAAGTGGTACCGTACCAACCTTGGAAGCACAAAGGCCCGAGTCTGCTCCCAGGTACCACACACAAAAAAACACAGCAATAAAATGAAGAGTTGATTTTTCTTTTTAGAAAAGATAAACAAAATAGACATCCTTTAGCTAGACAGAAAAATAAAAAGATGATGACTCAAATAAAAATCACTAAAAAATGTTTTGCTTCTCACTGTACATTTCTCTCTGGATATGCAAAGTGGCTTCAAGGAAGCAGAAGACTCTCAAGAGCGGACCTAACACTTCAACTTCCGGTTGTATATCCTTCCCTTTCTCTCAGGCCTCTCCTTTGAGGGTAACCCCAAGGTGCACGTCAGGTGCCCAAATTATACTGGACAGTCTTCCATTAGCTTCGACTCTACCTCCTCTGAGAAAAGGTTCTCTATCGTACTAGGAATCAAAAACATATTCCTTGCTCAGAGACTGGTGTATATAGACCAGATTTCCAACTGAGAGGAACCAGGGACCCTTGGAGAGATGGCGGTTTCTGGGCCTCAGGGACAAGATGTACAGGATGAGCCTGGAAGCATTTCTTTGTCATCCTGGAAATTAAGAAATCAATAAAAGGCTATTGAAGTCACATCAACAGACCCAGGAGCCACCCTGAAAAGGCCCCATTGCTGAGAGGGAACCGCTGTCAATAAAACTGTCAGGAATTGAGAAACATCACGTAGGTTTCAATCCACACGTTCATAATTGTTATTAACAAGCATCATTAAGAAAAAACCACACAGGGCCAGGGACTTAGCACAGTGGTTCCAGGGTCTGCCTGGCAAGTGCAAGGTCCCAAGCTCGATTCCCAGTAACCACAAACCACAATGGTGGATGTGGTGACTCACGCCTGTCATCCTAGCACTCAGGAGGCAGAGGCAGGAGGATTGCTCTGAGTTTGAGGCTGGCCTGGGCTACATAGTGAGTTCAGGGCCATCCTGAACTACAAAGCGAAACCTTGTCTCAAAAAAATGAAAAAGAAAAACCACCCATTGCTACTAGTGGAGGATGCTAGGGGACCAGGTGGTAATTCTGAAGAGCAGGAAAGGCACGGAGAACCAAGGCTCTCCTGCCTTTATTAGACTAAGAGGGCCTCTCTGTTGCCACACGGTTGTTGGCAGGAAGCTTCCGTTGCAGAGCTGCTCCATCCAGTGACTGAACAAGTGACAGACATGGAATCTCCTCACTTTGTGGCCTCTAGTGAATCAGGGGTTCTAGGTACAGCCAACAATGGTTGTCAACATTACGAAAAGAGAGACAATCAGCCCATACCTGTTGAGTACCACCTGTGGAGAAGGAGAATTTTTGCCTGAAACAGATAGACAGAAGTACAGACGTGGGCCTCTATGTGTCTCTCAGTTTGAGGAGGGGTGCAGGAGGGAGATGGAAGCCGGAGCTGTCGCTGTGGGCTGCAGCAGTCGGAGCCAGACTGTAAGAGACTCACATGACCACGATCCAGAGTGCTTCCAAATTAAAATGGGCAGAAAGCCTATAGGTTAAAAAGGAGTCAGGGTAAAGTGACCGGAGGCCAGGTCCCGACTTCATTTGGCTCCGATTCACACAGATTATAAAAGAGAACACGAGACCAGCAGTTATACGTGAGTCCTGGCTGGATATTGATTCATAGTATTGATGATCCTATGCGATGTGGAAATCATACTATTGTCTTGGTTTTAGAAAGTGTTTGCTTCTTTCGGAGAGACAGAAACTGTGGTGTCTGATGTTCGGTTCAAGACCATGTAGGGTAGAAGGGGCAGCTGCGGGATGGGGGGACGGCTGGGGCTGGGGAGAGGGTGCACAGGCGAATCCCTTCTATTATTCTCTTTACTTCCCTCCATGTTTGAAGTTCTCAATAACAAGAAGCCTAAAACACTAATAAAAAATAAATGAAGCTCTTCCTCAGCCTCACATTTGACGTCTGGGGAGAAAGATGTCAAGGAGACAATGAGGCTCTTCTCACCGTTTCATTAACTGGAGGAAAGTTCTCCTTGGGAGCTTGTAGACGAAAGTGTCAAGGACGATCTTGAGGTAGTTCAAAGAGATGTAGCCGCTTCTGGAGGGGTCCCCGGCACTGAGGGCTTTTTCAATCTTATCAACGCACTTGGAGAACTGCAATGAAGTAAAATTAGAGTGCTGCATTCATAAAAATCAACTTGCCAGAGCTACTTGGCCATTTTATTCATTCTTTTTTTTTTTTTTTACCGAAACTTCTTTACATTTTCCTCTCCGGAAACTGATCAAAAAGGTTACTATGGCATGTACTGAACTTCAAATGTTTAATTGATGAGTTCCCTACTAAAGAGCATCTCCAGTCTCCGCTTCTCGGTTGACAAGGTAGACAAGTTTCTCGGGGAAAAAACAGCACATGCGATAGATGTACCTCGAATTTCAGCACTCAACATATGAGGAGGATCTGCCAGTTTGATACATCTTTCTTAATATCTCTCAAGCCGTTCCCTACTGTGAAGCCGCCCCTGATTAAGTTGGGGCAATCAAATGCACAGGCTGGCAACATTTTATTAAAAACAAAAGTTGATTTCATGGGAAGGAAAGTAATTCATTTCAGGATCACATCCACATACTACATTTTAGACATTTCTTAACTCATTCTTCTTTATTATTATTTTGATTTGCAGAGAACCTGGGTAAATGAGCTCGGTTTTGGAAGCTCCTAAACTGCAGTGAAGTAGGTTAACCACTGATTTTTACGACGCAGAGAAACACTGTGAAGACTAGCTTTCCTTCTAAACGCTTTCCTGCTGTTTATTATTGAGTAATAACGACATTCTCCAATATTTTCCACCTTCCCACTTCACTTGAATTCATTTTTTCCTGCTAACTTAGATCAGAAGAAAAACAAAATAACCACCCACTTGTTGGGTGGTTCAGACTTTCTTAAAAATCTACTGGAACAAGAGATTGGCAACAGTTAAAGGAATAAGAAGCAGGTTCAGTAAAATATCTTTAATATGCATGGAAATATTGGAATCTAAGAGGGAAGTCTTTAAAACTATTTAGAGGTGTTTCTTAGAAAAGATCCACGCTGAAGTCAGGGATGTAGTTCGGTGCTGGACCTGCTTTGCAAGCACAAGGTCCTGAGTTTGATCCCTAATACCACAAAAAAAAAAAAAAAAAAAAAAAAAAAAATCTAAGAGTCTTAAAAATTATATAAAATTAATTTCAAATGCAGTACAATTCACTCATTTCTCCTACAGAGAGGTGGACTGTGTTAGATTCTCAGCAAACTCTCGCAGAGAGAAGCAGGAGTCCTTGAGGAGCAGGGTCTCCATGTATTTCTGGGATCCGTGAAGTCTATTTGTTTTATCTTAATGATATTTTCTCCCCAGCAAGGTGTTTTATTTTTCTTTTCAGTAGCCTGCTTCTGACATGATTGAAAACTTTTAGAAAAAGAGCAGGGAATAAAATAGAAACGAACTCTATAAGTGTAACCTTTTAGGAATTTTCTTTGTTCATGTTTATACAGGAAGTAAGAGTATTTGTTTTAAGAAAAACGCAGCAAGTCAGCAGAATAGAAAGAGGAAATAAAGATACCGGGGAGTTACACCAACTGCAGCTTCACAGTGTTCCTGAGGCTCCTGGTGTGAACCTAATAACACGGGTAATTTTACAGAAATGCATTCGGGTTACATTTTCGGGTTTGACAAAGTCATTTCACATCATGTCTTGACGTTTTTTCTTGAGAACTTGTGCATATCTACAGTATTCTCTGAGGGGATCGTATCCCTGATAGACAAGTCGAAGGTTCAC
This sequence comes from Petromus typicus, assembly GCA_004026965.1. Lineage (NCBI taxonomy): Eukaryota > Metazoa > Chordata > Mammalia > Rodentia > Petromuridae > Petromus > Petromus typicus. The sequence goes on from PVIR01006324.1 coordinate 57,511, forward strand.
CCACTGTGATGCTCACATGTCTGTCTTCATCGTTGTTTCCGGGGTCCCCCACGTAAGCAAGACTTCTGTGGTCATCGTCCTTTTCCGCTGTAACACTTGACAGGCTGTACACAGGACTGAGGGCTTTGTCCACATCTCCTTCCCTGATGTAGGGCCGTGGGAGCTCGCTGGCCGCAGCCATTCTGCCCATAGTGTTAATCACCCAGCAGGAGCACAATGTTGTGATGGGAGAAGCATGTCACAGACATGTCGGAAGTGGATATGTTTTCCTCAGAGATGTTCTAAGCAAAGGCTGTAATTTGTAAGAAAAAACAGACGAAGGCCGAAATTACCTCTGAGAAACTATATGCACTGGACTGGCCACAGTGAGAAGTCTAACCATGTCAAGTGTCGGTGAGCATCCGGGACAAGAGCGGTGGGGGCGGGAACCGCTTGTGAGAAAACGGTCTGACACTGCCAAGCAGAGAAGAGGACCATGTCCTCCACGGCCCTCTATGAGGCGTAACGCTCAGAAGCCATGGACACAAGCTCTGAGGGTGGCGTGGCTTGGATTAGCACAAAATAAGGACAGATCCAAGTGTTCACCCTCAGGACACGTGTAGCTTTAGATAGCAGAAAACAACAGCTGTGAAAATGATGATACGGCGATATCCGTACGCAGATGATCTCATCCCGAGCACAAACGGGATGAAAATAAATGATAAATGGTTTTACAACTATACAGACTTACTATACAGGAAGGAGGAAGGAAGGAAGGAAGGAAGGAAGGAAGGAAGGAAACTAGGAAGGAAGCACAGGTGGAAGGGAGGGAGAAAACAAACCAATTAAATATCAAGCAAGAAACAAAGAATTCATGCTATAAGGAAATATAAAACAAAATCCCCTGCAAAAGTTTCACACCGAAAAAAGGAACTAAATAAAAATACAAATTCATTAAAATAAAGTCTTGAAAATTACAAAACATTGAAAGAAACGAGACGGGATCTTTCAGAGCTAAGAAGATAAAAAAATAAAAACATCATTCAGGAACTAGTAAAATTATCAACAGTAAGAATACGAGATAAGGGTGGAATTTAAATATTAAAGAAATGGCTTGAAAGACTCTCAATGAAGGCAGAAAAAAAGACAAAGGATGAAAGCAATCTGAGAACAGATGACAGCAGCGGAGGAGAGACCAAGGGGAGACAATGCAGGGAGAGCTGGGGTACCACTGAAGAAAGGTGAGAGGGAAGCAGGAGGAGCGGAAGGGAAAGAGGGGGACAGGGGAGGTGACTGTAGCATCAGGACACCAGAAATGGAAACCTCCCTGAGATGAAGGAGAAACTGAGTCCGGAGAACACACTGTATTACCGACAACTTCATCAGGACATAGCTCAGTTTGGCTTTTTTAAATTTCAAGGATCAAGATGAAAAAATACTTCAGGCATCCAGGTAGGAAAGCTGCAAAGGGGAAAAAAAATGATGTGTTGAGCTCACGTTCTCCGCAGCCACACCCAGTGCCTGAAGACAACAGATGAAAAATACCTGCAAGAAAAGATAGTGGGGCAGAGAGATCTACCCAGCCAGGTTGGTCAAGTACCAAAGCAAAAGGCACATAGTCTAGTAAGGAGAAGAAACAAAGGGAATGAAGCACCTGTGAGCCTTTCTTGGAGAAATGACTTGACTGTGAAGTTCACAAGCCAAGCAAAACGCAAACTGGAATAAAGAGGGATAAACTGGAGGAAGCACTGCAGCATACCGATGTCCATCAAGTTCATTTAACTATAAAACAAAGGCAAAACAACCGGGGTGGGGGGTGATGGCAACGGTGCAGACTGTCAGGGGCATAAGCCTTGAGAACAAACTATACACTGTAAAGGCAGAGAGGAGGGGGTGGGGCAGGGAAAGGCAGGAGCAGGCAGCTCTGAGCGCTGGGCCTCCTGTCTGCGGTGAAGACGTCTTCAAAGCAGCATTGCCTTATCACATCTTGGTGGTTTTCTTCATCTCGCCTCTTGCGTTCACGTCCCTTTGGGGATCGGATTTGCCTCATGATAAAGAAATATTCATCTGAAATCCAGAAATGCGTTTGATTTTTCCTGAGGTTAGGGCCGTGGCATTGAGGGCAAGGATGCTGGACAGTGTGGGTTTGTTTAACCCGCTCCAGAGCTCACCGGAGAGTCATCTGAGCTCTTCAAGCCTAAGGCGATGACAGTGCCTGACTCCAGAGCTGCAGAAGACACAGCTTGGCATGTGCCTGCCCCCTGGGAAAATCCAAGATGGCTAATTATGATCATGATGTTTGCTTTTCCGGTAAAGCCAAGAAAATTTCAATTAAATATGTTTTTTGTTTTTAAAAGAGCATGATCTTTTTCTTATAAAATTATTTCTATCCAAAATCAATATTAGAAGCAACAGCTTGCACAGTTGGTTCAAAGCCAGCCTGGGCTACATAGTGAGTTCAAGTCCAGCCTGAACTACATCGCAAGATCCTGCCTTGATGGACATAAAGACAGGAAGGAAGGAAGGAAGTTAAGAAGACAAAGAAGGAAAGAAATCAGGACACAGTTCTAGTTACAACAGCTCAAAACAAAACAAATTAAAAATCTAGGAATCTACTTAATCGGGGAAGTAAAGGGCCCCTGCAATGAAATTTTCAGAATGGTGAAGAAAGAAATTGAAGAAGGCCCTACAATATGGAGAGACTCTCCTGGGCATGGGCTGGCAGAGCTGGCACTGTCGAAATGGCCATAATAGAAAAGGGGATCTACAGATTCGACACCTTCCCTGTCAAAATTCCCAGGAGATTCCTTTTTTTTTTTGAGACAGGGTCTCGCTTTGTGGTTCAGGCTGGCCCTGAGCTCAGCCTCCAACTCACATCACAGCAATCCTCCTGCCTCTGCCTCCCGAGTGCTGGAATTACAGGCGGGAGCCACCACACCCGGCACTGTGGTATGTGGTACTGATTGCTGCTGGGCGTGAGTCTCCACACCCAGTATTGTGTGTGGTTACCGGGGATCGAACCCAGGTCCTTGCGCTTGCAAGACAGGCGCCGGAACCACTGAGCTAAATCTGTGGCCCCCCAGGACATTCTTCACAGGAATGGAAAAACAGTTCTAAAATTGACATGGAAACACAAAAGATCCAGAATAGCCAAAGGAATCCTAAGGAAAAAAGGCAAGATCGGAGGGAGGCATCACAATGTCCAATTTCCAACTCTATCACAAAGACATAGTAACCAAAGCACTGTGGTACCGGCACAAAAACTGCCATGAGACCAGAGAGTTAGAGTAAAGGACTCAGAAACAAATCCATGTAGCTACAGCCATCTGACTCTGGACAAAGAAGCCAAAAATATATGTTGGTAAAAAGACAGTTTCTTTAACCAATGGTGCTGGGAAACCCGGATATCTATACATAGATGATTGAAATGAGATCCTTTTTCTCTCACCAAAAGTCTTAGACTGAAACTCTGACACTGACAGAAGAAGATCCAGTGGAAACACTTGAAGCCATAGACACAGGCAAAGACGTCCTGAATCTGGCTCCAAAGCACAGGAAATAACAGCAACAACCTACAAACGATGACAGCCAGATTAAATGGGTTCTGTCCAGCACGGGAGACGACTAAGAACGAACAGGCAGCCTATGGAACAGGAGGATGAGTCTGTCAGCTCCTCTTCCGACACAGAATTGACACATAAAATAGGTAATGGTCTCAAAATCAAACGGGTCGACAGTAAGCGGGCAAAAGAACTGGACAAACATTTTTCCAAAGGACAAGTGCGAGTATATGAAAAAGTGTTCAACATCTTTAGCCTTTAAGGAAATCAGATTACAAACTATAGAGACTCCGTCTCTCCCTCAGGGAGAACAGTTGTCAACAAGAGTATAAAAAATAAGAAATGCTGGCCAGGCTTTCTGCAGGGCTGGGGAATGTAAACTAGTACAGTCACTGTGGAAATCCACATAGGAGCTCCCCTAAAAACTAAATAAGAACTGCCGTATGACCCTGCGGCCCTACTCTGTGGTGTGTGCCAAAAGCAATTAAGGCCCACGATTACTGCAGCACGATTCACAGCAGCCAAGACATGGAACCAGCCTCAGTGCCTTTTCACAGATGAATGGACAAAGAAAACACGCTAAGTATATGTGGTGGAGTACTGAACAGTCTTAAAAAAGAATGAAATGGTGTCATTAGCAGGAGAATAGAAAGAATTAGAAATCACCATGTTAAGTGAAATAAGCCAGACTCAAATAAATTTTCCCTAACATGCAGAATCTAAAAAGGAGGACCTGAAATTAGATTATTATAGATGAGAATAAGAGAAGGTAAAAGGAATGATATTGGAGGATGGAGAAAAAGTCTTAATTGTAACCATTAAGAGATGGCGATGTTGGCATGAATTTATTAAGATGAAAAAGTGTCCACTACCCCATTAGATTACTGTTCATGTCATGGCCAATTTTTTATTTTCAAAAATACAGTAAGGTATAGAGACATCATGAGACCATCTGGAATGGTGTTCACGTCACTGTTTTAATCTATCTCTGTTTCCAGGACTTAGATGCTGAGTTCATTTTTCTTCTTGTTTAAGAGTATTTTGGGGTTGGTGCCATTAGAAAATGTCTCTAAGCAGAAGTTAAGAACTGCTTTGTGAGGTGATATATATGCTAATTAGCTTGATCGTAGCAATCACTGTACAGTGTACCCATCTCTCAAAGCAGGATGTTGTGGGGCCAGGGAGTTAGCTCAGTGGTTCTGGCGTCTGTCTTGTAAGCACAAGGGCCCGGGTTCAATCCCCAGTAACCACATACCATACTGGGTGTGGAGACTCACCCCAGCAGCAACCAGTACCACATGCCACAGTGCCGGGCTTGGTGGCTCACGCCTGTAATCCCAGCACTCGGGAGGCAGAGGCAGGAGGATCGCTGTGATGTGAGTTGGAGGCTGAGCTCAGAGCCAGCCTGAACCACAAAGTGAGACCCTGTCTCAAAAAAAACCCAGGATGTTGTGCACTTTAAATAGGATTTTACTTGTCAGTTTTACTCAGTAAAAAAATAAGTAAGAAAATGATTATCTCTATCTGTCTGTCCAGTCAGCTTCCTTCACATAGGTGTAGCCCATCCTTCCATGCCTGGATAAAGAAAGAGCTAGAATTGTGTCCATCACATGCTGCCTCTGATGATCTCTGAGGAGAGGACTATAAATAATTTGATATTTTCCTCTTGGTGCTTTACAGAATTGCTTACTTTTTTTTGGAAAGCTCATGTTTGAATGAAAACAATAAAGTTGTTACTCAACATATAGCATGGAAAGCAAATTTTACCAGTCTACCAACAGATACTAACGTGCTAACGTCTCTCATACCCTCACCATCACTGGCTTTCTTAGTTTATTCCTCACTGGAAATTTTCTGTTAATAATCTATAAAAGCTGGATGTAAGGAACAGTTATTATTTGTCATTTAGGTTTCACATACTTTACAAAGTCGATCATATGTTTATATAAAGTGTTGCTACTCAGAATCTTTTTATTGCCATATAATCAAGCGTCATGCTTCAATGACTTAGAGATTTAAAAATTTTCAGCCTGGCTTGGGATAGAGCTCAGTGACAGAGCACATGCCTCACATAACTTAGCATCATGAAGAAATCACTGATATTACTGGTTTTAGATTTAAATAGTTGCATATAGAATTAATTTTGCTGAAGAGTAAATGGTTACAAGCTCCCCCCCATGAAAGTATGGCTTATGAATTATCTTAATAATAACTATGGAAAAATCTCCCTCCTCCCCCATTATTAAAATGATTGAGATCATAGACTAAATTCACATAAGTACATTAATTCCTTATCTAACTATTCTTAAATCAAACTGAATATCCATTGCTATATTAATACCACACTGCCTTAATTATTATATTTTTAAAAAATTTTGGGGGGGACAGGGTCTCACTATGTAGTTCAGGCTAGCCCTGAGCTCACCATGTGGCCCAGGTGAGCCTCGAACTCAAGCAATCCTCCTGCCTCTGCCTCCCAATGCTGGAATTACAGGCATGAGCCACCATTCCTGGCCTTTTAAATTTTTTATTCCTGGCAAGACAAGACCACTATTGTAATTTTTCAAAAGGATCGGACCTACTCAGCTATAAAGGAAGCAGGCATTAACTTCAAATATGTAGAGAAGACCTCTTCATTCATTCAAATTTTCTTTCATATGAATCAAATCAAGTGGTGTCAGATCATTATATAAGACTTATATATCTCTGATCAGAGTTAGTACTGTGCGGTGTAGAGGTACAGGTAATGACTTCACATTGCTGTTATTATCAATGCAGCAGTGTTACTGGGAGAGGAAAAGTGTCTCTCAACTTAAAGAGATGTAGGTAGGATCAAAACAAATTTTAAAAATCACATCTAAACCTAAGAGTTTGTCACAGTCATCTGGTTGGCTGTGTTCACGCTTTATTTATTTATTTATTTTTATTGAAATCTTTATTGGTACATTACATATACACACCACGATTGCACGCAACAATGAGGATTTGTACCAGTATACGACACAACTCAATTCTCATTTTTTCCCATAGCCCTACCCACCCTACCACCCCCACCCCCTATATACATAAATTCACACTTTTGATAAAATGCTTTAGGAACACATCTTACCTCTTGGCAGAAGGCCCTTTCGATGTCATCCAAGGAGTACTTGTTCCAGCCCTCTTCGGATCCAGAACTGGGCAAGTGCTCTCGCTTGAATGTTTTAGCTTGTTGATTCTCTGGTGAGACTTCTATTAAAACAAAATAGTATATTCACATTGTCAAAGCTACACTGAAGTATCAATTTCCTTTTACTCACTACCCATTTAATAAAAAATTAAGACTTGAATAAACCAAGGAAAGGATGAACCATCTAATAAGTTCTTTGAAATAACTGGATGAGCGGGATGTGGTAGCATATGCCTATAATCCCAGCACTGAGGAGGCTGAGGCAAGAGGATTGCTGTAACCTTGAGGATAGCCTGATGCACAGTGAGTTCAAGGCTGGCCTGAACTACATAGTGAGATTTTTGTCTCAAGAAACAAATTAATAAATAAACAGATGAATACTTTGGAAAAAATAAAATTAATCTCCAATGAGCTATCATTGTAGGATAAACCCTAGATAGAACGAAAGATACACGAAACAGAATAATAAAACCATAGAAGTAGTAAAAGAAAATTATGAAAACTATGACATACACAATCTACCAGAGGGAAGAATTTCTCAAGGAAAATAGTAAATAAAAAACAGAAACCATTGAAATAATAGGTAGGTCTGACAACATAAACACTATTTAATTTTTGTTTGGTTAAAATTTGTACAAATAAGGCTGAGGATTTAGCTCAGTGGTTCCAGCCCCTGCCTTGCAAGTGCAAGGGCCCAGGTTCAATCCTGTTAACCACATACAACAGTGTCAGGCATGGAGACTCATGCCCACCATCAATCAGAACCACATACCACAGTGCTGGGTGTGGTGGCTTATGCTTGTAATCCCAGCACTTGGGAGGCAGAGGCAGGAGGATTACTGTAAATTCAAGGCTGAGCTCAGGATCAGCCTGAAATACAAAAGTGGGACCTTGTCTCAAAAAAAAAAAAAAATTTATTAGTACATGCAAGAAATACATGGCAATTTTTTAATACACAATTAGCTTCTATGAATGAATAAGATAGATATAAATACTAGTAGAACATTTAGGTTAGAGATAGAAACTTTTTAAAAAATCCAATAAATGTATGAAAACTGCTGAAATTTATTGGTAATTTTTAAAGCCTAATTAAAACAAGTTAATTTTTTTCTACAATTAAACAATGAAGGATTAAAGAGAACAGTAATAAGCAGCTCTGACTTGTAAATAAAAAAAAAATAACCTCGCACTTGGTATTCTTAAATCCTTTTTAATACTGCATACTCTTGCAATCACAGGGCTACTTAACAACTGCATACAACATTTTATACTGTTTACAAGGGAATAAGCAGAAACACTAAAAGCTCATTAAAAGGGGATGAGTTTCATAAATTAGAGGCCATCAAGCTTATGAAATAATAGATAGATGTTAAAAACAAAGACGCGTGTCTAGATCTACGGATACGGAAATGTTTCTTTGCTAGGTATTGCTTCATGATTGATAAAAGGCTGCAAACACAATTTCCATTTTAACACTGATTTTGTGACTTCTCCGAACCCTCCATCCATCTATGCTGCATCAGGAAAGGCTGGGGAGGATAATGCACCAGAAAAGCACACCTCAGTAGATTTTGGGAGGTAGGATTACATGAGCTTGTTTTCTGGCTTGTGGCAAGCAAACATGCATTACTTTTATAACAAAAGCAAATAAAATAAATCTAAAATATAGCTGTCTTCTTTTTCAAAGTCAGCCACAAAGAATCACAAATGCTTTTCCAGATTTATTTCCTAAAATGTCTGCAAATAAGCTCCAGCCCAATGAAGCGCACTTCATCCCACACAACTAACCAACTGCCAGTCATCTGGAATTCCTGTCTCCACAACAGCAAAAAAGAAAAAAAGAAAAAGACAGTCTCGGCCCAATGCTGCCCTTTGGAGCCTGGGGCGCCATGCTCTGCCCTGGAGGACCCAGGGTTTGGAAGCCCCAATCTCAGAGTGCCCGCCTGTGCCACAGGAGGCCTCGTGGGAAGACGAGGAGGCCAAGCCACCACTCAGGCTTCTGCTGGTCCAGTTCCCTGAGTCTCAAAACCGGGCTTCTGGAGACTTCATCTTGCTCTCTAACCAGGAGCACATGTGCGCGCACACACACACACACACACACACACATGCACGCACAAACACGCACGCACACACGCACACACACACGCACACACACACACACACATGCACACACGCACAGGACCAGTGGGTAGAGTAGAAGGGTGGCTCGTGAGCAGAATGCTGACCAGGAACTCATGGTGGCCATGATGGAGGGGAGGACAGTCACAACCTCGTCAATGACTTCCCCTTATCACATTGTTGCCTATCTCATGTTCTGGGAATTCCCATTGCCTTGGGTTTTCCTAAGACTTTTTCTGAAGGATATTATTATTATTATTATTATTATTATTATTATTATTGGTACTGGGTATGGAACCCAGGCCCAGCATCATTAAGCAAACGCTCTACTGTGAGCCCCACCCCAGCCTCTCTCTGAAGGTTCTTGCTGCTCAGTGGTGTGGAGGGACTCAAAACTTGCAGCAGTTTGGGTGCATCCTGAGTGGGCTCACGGGCGGGTCAGCTTG
>PVIR01006325.1:0-66681 GCA_004026965.1 Petromus typicus
TGCTGGGTGTGGGTCTCCACACCCAGTATTGTTATGTGGTTACCGGGGAATCGAACCCGGGTCCTTGCGCTTGCAAGACAGGCACCGGAACCACTGAGCTAACTCCCCGGCCCTGGGTTGTTTTGTTTTTGAGATGCTACCATAGTATTTTCCACAGTGTTTCCACTATTTTACTTTCTTGCAGCAATGCTTATGGGTTTTCTACATCATAGCTAAGACTTGCTTTCTGGGGGTTTTTGTTCTTGTTTTATATTTAATAGTAGTTGTTCTAGTGATTTTGATTTGTATTTCTCTTAAGAGTGATAGTGGGAATCTGCCCTTGTGTTTGTGGCCATTTGTACATTTTATTTAGAGATATATCTATTAAAGACCTCTGTCTGTGTCTGTGTTTTATTTTGTTACCAGGGATTGAACCCAATGCCTTTGCCCTAAGCTATATCTCCAGCCGCTTTATTTTGAGACAGGGTTTATGCTGTTACTAAGTTGTCAGAGCTGAGTTTAATTTGAGTCCTCCCTCAGGCTTTCAGAGTGCTGGAATTTAAGGTGTGTACCACCATGCTCAGCTCCAAGGTTTTGAATTGGATTATTTTGTTGTTCTTTATGTATCTCAAATGTTGATCCCTTATCAGATATGTGTGTTCTCCCATTCTGCAGGTGGCCTTTTCACTTTCTTGATAATGTCCTAGTGATATACAAATGTTTTCAAGTTTAAAGAAATCAAGGTCATCTGTTATTCTTTCTTTTGTTGACAATCCTTTTTGTGTTATACCCAAGTAATCATCACCAAATGCTATGTCATGAAGCTTTTCCATTATGTTTTTATTTGAGGATTTTGTTACTTTAACTCTTTAGCTCTAAAGCACATTTAGGTATTTGACCCACTTTAACTTTTATCAGTGGTATAAGATAAGGGTTTAACTTTTTCTGTGTGACTGTCTAGTTTCTCAACATCATGTTTTGCAGACAGTCTTTTTCCCCACTAAATGGTTTTGACACCTGGTTGTATTATCATTTGATGATGTGAGCTGTTTCTGTTCCATTGGTCTGTATCTGTCTTTATATATTACTTTTTATTACTGTAGCATTGTGGTAAGTTTAGAAAGAAGGGTATAACTGCTCCAGCCTTAACTCTTTTTTCAAATTTGTTTTGGCTGCTTGGGTTCCCTAAGATGGCATATGAATTTTGAAATGGATTTTTCCATTACTGCAAGTGTTGGTGAAATTTTTGTAGGGACTTCATTATCTATAGATGACTTTTGAGTGATACTAACATCTCAACAAAATTTATTCTAATTAATGAACACAAGATGTATTTCTACTTGTGTCACCTTTAATTTCTTTCAGCAGTAGTTATGGGTTTTGCTGTTCAAGGTTCTCATTTACTTGATTAAGTTGATTCTTAAGTATTTTGTTTTTGACTCCACTGTAGATAAATTTGTCCTGATATCTTTTAGATTGTTCATTGTAAGAGAAGTGGAACTTGTTTTTGTGTCCTTCAACTTTGATAAATTGATTGATTGATAAATTTATTGATTCTAAGATAATTTTCCATGAATCTTTAGAATTTAGGATTTAAGATCACATCATCAGCAGAGATAATTCGACTTCTTTTCCAATTTGGGTGCCTTTTATTTCTTTTCCTTGCTTACCTGGAACCTTCATACACTTGTTAAGTAGAAATGAGTGTGGGCATCATGATTGCTGCTGTTCTTATAGGAAATGCTTTTGGTCTCTCACCATTCAGTGTGATGTTAGTCATGAGTCGTCCTATTCCAGGATTCTGTGATTTATCACAAAAGGGCATTCAGTTTTCTCAAGTGGTTTTTCTGCATCTTGGGATGATTTTTTCCCTTTCTCTCTATTAATGTGGTATTGCAGTGGATTTCCACATGCTGGACCAGCCTTGTACTCCAGGAGTCCATCCTGCTTGTTTGTGGTGTGCAGACCTTTTAAGTGTGTTACTGAGTTTGATTTGCAGGGGTGGGGATTTACATCAGCATTCATAGTGGGCACAGACTGTCATTTTCTTGTAGGATCTGTTTCTGGGTTTCATCATGGAGTAATGCCAGCCTTGTGTGAGTTAAGAGGTGTTACTGGACTTCCTCTACAGTGTTTTTGAAGAGTCTGAGAGGGATTGATTGATAATAGTTCTTTAAATGTTTAACAGAATCTGCCAGTGCAGCCATCTGATCCAAGGCTTTTCTATGTGGAAAAGTTTTATTATCGATTCTTCTCCTTGCTAATTATGGGTCTACTCAGATTTCCTTTTTCTTTCTGATTTGGTTTTGGTAATTTTTGTGTTTCTAGGAATTTGTCCATTTCGTACAGTTTATGGTACTTTTTTATAACCTTTTTGTTTTCATGAAATTAATAGTAATGTTAACCAATTTTATTTCCTCTGTTCTTATTTTGGCCTGTGAAGCTAAACGTTTCTCAATTTTGTTGAATTTTTTGAAGTTCTTTTAAGATTTACTAAAACTAAATTTTAAGAATTTGATCAAGTATTAAATTTTAAAGCATTGGGAAAGAAGCAAACAGCATTGGATGAGATTAATAATATGTATCAGAGAATCTTCTAAAAATGCATTGAATGTAGAGCTGTTTAAGCCATTTAATTTCACATAAAATTGAGTGTTTTTTCATCAAATTATGTATCACAGCTTTCTGTTATATACGACGTTGATGTATATTTAGTAATTATGAGCCATCTAGCTTATGTATGTTATCTTTTAATCTTTAGAATATGAAAATGTTTGGCCCTTTCATTATCTCCATTTCTTTTTTTTTTTTTAATCTTTATCGGTGCATTATGAATACATATCATCACATTCAACATTGGGAGTTTGTACCAGAATGTGACATGACTTGATTCTCATTTTTTCTCCTTTCTCCCTGCCCTGCAACTCCCCACCCCCTATATGCATAATCTTTGATTCCTTTTTTCTTTATTACTATCACATTCTTTTTCCCCTTGTTCTTTACCCCTACACCCTCTTTCCTTTTAAATATTTTTTATTTCACAATATCAACTATACATACTGCAACTCATTTACAACTTCATTTTCTCATACCAGAGAAAATATATATTTACTCATCTGTGACCTATTCATTTCACTTATACGGATGTCCTCAAGGTATATCCATTTGAGTATGAATGACTCAATGTTATCATTTTTAATGGCGGAGTAATACTCCATTCTATAAAAGAACCATATCTTCTTTATCCAGTCTCCAGTTGATGGACATGTGGGTTGTTTCCAAGATTTAGCAATCACAAACTAAGCTACTATAAGTATGGGTGTACATATGTCGCTGTGATATGAATCTTTTAATTCTTTTGTGTATATACCTAGCAGAGCGATGGCCAGGTCAAATGGGACCTCCAATCCTAGCTTTTTGCGGTATCTCCACACTGATTTCCACAGAGGTTGTACGAATCTACACTCCCACCAACAATGGAGAAGGGTTTCTTTTGCTCCACAGCCTGGCCAACATTTGTTGCTGGCTAATCTGAAATAGCAGTGGTTCTTTGTGGAGTGAGATGAAATCTCAATGTTGTTTTCATCTGCATCTCTCAAATGACCGATGATGTTGAACATTTCTTCATATACTTCTTAGCTGCTCTTACTTCATCCCCTGAAAAGTATCTGTTCATTTCAGATGCCCATTTTTGAATTGGGTCTTTAAATTGGGTGGACTGATTTTTTTAAGTTCTTTATATATTCTAGATAGTGGTCTTTTGTCTGAGGAACAGCTGGTGAAGATTCTTTCCCATATTGTTGGTTGCCTTTTCACTCTGTTGCTGGTTTCCTTTGCTGTGCAGAAATTTTTTAATAGAATAAGATCCCATTTTTTGATTTCTTCTGCCAATTCTTGTGCTATAGAGGTTTTGTTCAAGAAATCTTTCCCTAAGCCATCCATTTCTTATAACCATAATTCTTGGTTCATTATATATTCTTGCTGTTAGTGCATGCTTGAACCTCTTATGTATATTTGTGTATATACTTGCATGTTCATTTCTAGTACTATAACAGCATTTTAAAAATTTGAAAGCTGAGAGAGGGAAGTGAAATAAGTTGTTCACGGACAGCCTGGTTTAAGTAGGACAACCAGGACTAAAACCAGTATTTTATGTGACTCTAAAATTTATGCTGTTAATCACTGTTATCATAGAAAAAGCACTTTTGATCACCCTACATAATCTTCCTTTTCTTACTTTGTTATTTTTATTAGTGTTTATTACCACTTGACATATGTCTATATGTTTTATTTACTGTCTGTCTCCCTTGTTTGTTTCATTGTTTCCCTACAGTTTCAGGCATTTGTAGGTGCCTAGGAGGCATTAGTTGATATTTGAATGAATACATGGAATCACTGCATATAATTTTAAAATGTTGATAGCTTTAGTATGTGTCCCTCTTTTGCTAGTGCTCCTGTATTATGTCTTTAGTAGCAAAATCATTAATATAATCCATAGTAAAATAAAGGACTTAATATAAAAATAGATATTTCATGCTTAGGAACAATCTTGTGTATTTTATAAGCTTTTTGTAAGAAATGCTCTGTATTTTCAAATCAGTTTCCTTAGTAACTGAAATTTCTTCTTTTTCAGACTGTTATCTCAGTGTATGGAGTATTTTGATTTGAGGTGCCAATTATTAGATGATCTGACAAGTAAGTAAATGTCTAAATTTTGTTTGGGTTAGAGGAATAGAAAAGATAGCTTGGTATAGCTTTCTAAGTCTGACTTAATCTGTTTCAGATGTAAATGAGATTATAATCATTGTCAGAAGTTGATTTTTTTTAATAACATATACACAATACATCAATAAGGCCTTTTTCTCTTATATAACAGCCATTAGTGTATTGAGAGTTGTTTGTTTAAAAAATTGTCAAAGGTTCACATTTTTAATAATGCAAAACTTTCATGAAGGGTTTTTCTAGTATAATTCTGACAGTTAAAAATCCATTAATGAAAGAATATGGGATATATTGAAACATGTTTATAGAGGTCATTTAATTAGATTAATTTGTTGTTAGGAATTCTTTTGATAGAGTTGAAAGTTAATCGTCCATATTCATTCTTAAATAATATAGCGATATATCAGAATGTTCCATGTTGTTCAAATCAAGGGCTGGTTTATTCCTCACTCCTTACCCAAAGAATTTGCTACATCTTATAGAGATAAAATCACAATGAAGAAAAATATTAATCAGAAAATAATGTGTGTCACAGTCAAGAGGAGAAAAATATACCTTATATGTATGTATCAGGTCATAAAGCCCTGAAGTCAAAATTTAGCTTTGAGGTTCCTATAGGTCAAAAATAAGAGGGAATCTTTGTGTGGTTAGTTGTACTCAGTACCTTATTTAAGATTTTGACTCCTTTTGTCTTTGTAAATCCCCTTTCCCTTTTAGCTTCAGAAATGGAACAATTACGAATCAGTCCAGCTACAATGCTTGAAGATGAAATTACATGGCTAGATAACTTTGAGCCTAACCGCACAGCTGAGTGTGAGACTAGTGAAGCAGACAACATCTTACTGGCAGGACACTTGCGGCTCATTAAGACCCTTCTTTCACTCTGTGGGGCAGAGAAGGAAATGCTTGGTAACTATTGCTTCATTTTATCATGTGGCAGAATGCCAGTTCTCAGTTATTGTTGTATGAGAATGTATAGTTGGAAGAATAAGATAGTTGCCAAATATTCCATGGAAAATTTACCCTTTGGAAAGAAGAAACTGTCTACAATTTTAGTGGCTAGCACACTGAAGATATATTTTACTTTGTCAGTAAACCACAGAAAGAGTTTCTTGGCATTCAAAATGATTTAATTGCAAAACTCATTTTTGTTTGTTTGGGTTTTTGTTACTGTTGTGTTTTGTTTTTGGAGACAAAGTCTTGCTGTGTAGTTCGAACTGGCCTGGACCTCAGAGCAATCCTTCCACCTCAAGTTCCCTGAATGCTGAAATTGCAGGCATGCACCACCACACCTGATTTGTAAAACTTAATACCAAGTAAATGCTATAATTTAGTTAGATTTGTCTCTTTCTGCTGATATACACATTACAATATACAATCTATTATATATCGTTCAAGGATGATTGTAATCTGGGAAGTGACCCCCAATCCCTGCACCCCCAATGCCAGGGTACACATGAGATTGTCCTGGGTCCCCACACAGAATGTATGAAAATGTATCCCATACTTTGAATTACGTCCAGACGACAAACCAGAATAAACTACCATGTTTATAATACAAATGAAGCTCCATAAAATCTTCTTGGCTACAGGGGATTCATAGCAAAGAGCGATTCTTAACCAGGAAGAGAAAGGCACATCATTTTTACTTAAAGATGGCAAGACTAACAGTTGCATAAACTTTTGTGGACTCCCCTATGCCAAGAGTAAGAGTTGGTTACTCATTCAGCCTGTTTTGCCTTGTGGTGTTGACACCAATGTTTCCGAGGTGAAAGTTTATCTCCTTTTACTGTGTCATAGGCTCATAACCCTGTCACCTGCCCCTCCCCCACAGCAATGCCTTATAGGAATCACTTGGAAACTAGGCTTTCAACTGGGTGCACTGCTGACAATGGGCTGTGGGTGCTTTTGTTACTCTGGTAGGAAAGTGCAAGGTAGAGTCTGAATTTAACTTGTGATCATCCTCAACATGAATATTATGCTCTATTCCAGGTTCATCACTCATTAAACCATTGTTAGATGACTTCCTTTTCCGAGCTTCTAGAATTATTTTAAATAGTCATTCTCCAGCTGGCAGTGCCGCCATCAGTCAACAGGACTTTCATCCAAAGTATGGAAAATGCACGTTGTGTTCAGTTTTGGTAAAAATTCTAATTCAAAACTTTAGTCCAAAAAGATTTTCTTAACTTGGAGTTCATCTTCTACTTTGTGAGTCTTTGTATCCAAGATATGATGTACTGGGTAAACAAATGCACATGAAGATGCTTAGTAAAGCCACCCTGGCCATAGTAAGCACAGAGCAGGTGTGTTGCTACCGTCATCATCACTATTCCACCAGAGTGGAAAAATAAACACTAATGTGGCCAATTTGGTCAGTGACAAATTCTAGGAGAAACGAAAGTTGTAAGAGTTATGTCCAGGGACTAGGAGTGTGGCTCATTGGCAGTGCCTGCGTCGCTAAGAATGCATAAAGTCCCAAGTTGAATGCCGTAAATGTCCCATTCAGTAGGCACCAAGGGATGTCTTCAGGGTACTTGGGAGAAAACGATAGGAGCTGTACTACACAAACTGCTGTTTGTGTCCTGGTAACTGTGAGTGCTAGGGATTTGTTACAGTTATAATTTTGTAATAGTCTTCATAGGTAGAAGTTCATTTCCTTTGCGGGTTGTTCCTGCTTGAGTGATATTTGTGCTCTTGGTGATAGAAGAGACAGCCATAACCTGCTGTCTAATTTGCTGTGAATCCGACTTACTTAAGAACATGAAAACCACAGTTAATTGAGTAATTATTGGAGAAACTGAGGATTCAGTATTTGCAGTAGGAAAAAGTTCTGATGTAATTCAGTATTTATATGGGCAAGGCATGAATTTCTCTAGTTAGGATATTAGTAAATTTGTTTGGGGAGGGCCATTGTTAGAACTCTTGGATTGTCCTTCAGTGCTCACTCCCGCCTGTCTTGTTGCAGGTTTAGCACGAGGTCCATGGCCATCTTTAATTAAAGCAGTAGAAATAACTGAGTATTTTTATTTTCAGTAAACATTTTAAAAACTTCAATTTTAATGAGATTAGTATTGCCGAATACTTTCCTTTAAAGTAGTACTTTGATACAAAGGGCACTTTTTGTTTTCATTTGTTGTTTTTTCAGGGTACCAGAGATTGAACCCACAGCCTTTGCACTAAGCTGCAACCCAGCCTTTTATTTCTTCATTTTTTACTTTGAGACAAGATCTAATTAAATTGCTAAGTAGACTGGGTTTAAACTTGGGACCTTCCTTCCTCAGCCTCCCAAAGTGCTGAGATTATAGGCATGTGTCACCACACCTGTCTTATATCTTAAAGCATGTACATTGCCTCAAATAGAAAAGGAAATACTTTGTTTCAAACTTTCCAAGTGTGCTGAATGAAGTTTACTTAGTACAGTCTCTTCCAGCCATTTCCCACTGAAAGCTTAAAGCAAGAAAAGAGATTTAAAATACATAAAGCTCTTCAGAAGTGTTCTTATATTACAGTAACAGCACTTCATTAGCCTGTGTATGTGTGGTATCTCCCTGCTCCTTTCTTTCCTGTCCTTTTGAGTTTATAAGTCTTAGACAAGAAGCAGAGACAGTGTTGGCTCCATAGCCATTGTCCTCAGTGCCAGTGCAAGGTTTATCAAGGAGCCTTCTCCCTACCCCCACCACCTCCATACCGTGAACGTGGCTGACTCAGAGTCTGGGTGTCCTCTTTCCCTGTATCCTTCCTACAGTGTGATCCCCTCAGTAGTGAAAGGTTGGCAAAGCTTGCAGTAAGGAATACTATCCATGCAGGCAAGATAGGAAGTCTAGTTTCCTGCAAAGTGCTTGCTGTTTTTTACATTACCTGAAATAAACTGATTTGGCAAGCTGTACATTTCTGCCTTTTCAACAAAGTAGAAAGTTCACTATTGTCCTTGAGAATTCTTGATTCTCAAACACATAAAATATTGTAGTATATATTCTGATTTATTTTTCTGCTACTTATTTAAATTTCAAGAAAATAGGTACAAAAAAAATCTTCTTGTGTACTTTTGAAAGATAATCATTTTCCTCTTGTATTTATTACAAAGATCTCCAACTCTTTCTCCTATATTATTGATAAATTCCTTAGATAAGATGGAGCCGTAAGTGACAGAATTAATTTTCAAGCCAAGGAGATATTTAACTATAAACCATATTTATCTCTCTTGTATTCGTGGCCTCTAGGTTATTCAGTTTCTGGCTTAGACTTGATCTATGTTTAAGGAACAGCAGCTCTTGTGTTTCCATTTCAGATGTTGACTTAGTTTAATTAGAAGTTTGAACAGATTATATTCATTGTTGAAACTGACTTGTGTCCTTTGTTTTTAGGTGTAGTACAGTAAATAGCCGGTTGGCAGCTTATGAAGTTCTAGTAATGTTGGCTGATAGTTCACCATCAAATCTTCAAATTATTACAAAAGAACTACTTTCTATGCACCATCAACCTGACCCTGCTCTTACCAAGGAGTTTGATGTAAGTTTTCTAGACAGTGATGCACTTACTTTTAAAAAATGATTTTTTTTTTAGACAGGGCCTCACTTGTGTAGTTCAGGCTGGTCCTGAGCTCAGCCTTGAACCCACAGCAATCCTCCTGCCTCTGCCTCCCATGTGCAGGGATTACAGGCATGAGCCACCACACCCAGCATTGTTGTATGTGGTTACCAGGGTTGAATCTGGGCCCTTGCACTTACAAGGCAGGCACCAGAACCACTGAGCTAAATCCCCAGCCCAAAAAATGATCTTTTAAATATATAATTTTAGGATTGGTTGCATTCTCCTAGCGACAAAGAAAGCCAATTATATTATTTTGTTTACTACTAAATCAACTAAAATCAACTATAAATTATATTATCACATGGATACACTCTGGTATATTATGATTTTTTTGCTTTTAAAGAGAAGGAGCATTTTCAAATTGGCCAGTGGTTATATCTCAGTGGAAACTTTTTAAAGTAACATACTGGCATAGGACAAGGCTCTGTTACTACACATTTCATGTTCCCATGAATTCAACCAAGAATTATTGAATTTGTTGAAATCACCATCTGCTCAGAGGTATATTAGGCTTTTGGAGCTCAAAAATGAAAAAACTGATGATCCTAGTCCTTAAGAAGGTAAAGATATATGTAGTAGAAAAGACAGACCTGTAAGTAAGTCATTTCTGTATAATGTAATATAGAATAAGAGAGAGACATGTCCTGAATCCTGTACTGGCAGAGAGGCACTTCATACTGGTGATGGTATCTTCCAAAGCTTCTTAGAAAGACTGAAACTTGAAATAGAGTTTTAAAACTATTAAGCCAATTGAAGCAAAATGGGAAGGTGATTCCATTCCAACAGTGAGAAGAGTATAAGCAGAGTTATAGAGTCATTAAATGCTTTAATGTATTCTTTTTTTCTTTTATTTATACTTACAGTTTCATATATAAGAGAGACCTATGTGCACTATTTAAGTTTGTCTGGTTTACTTAACACTATAATACCTACAGATATTTGTTGGCTGGTTGTTATTACCTGGGTACAGATACTGTAGGCAGGTAACATAATGAGTTCCTTTTATGATCACATTTCAGTGTCTCAATACAATACCGTTTTCTAATTGGATAGGTACCACATTGAACCATAGCCAAGATACCTTTTCTAGATTTTTTTCCAGCAGACAAAAGTATTATAGTCACATCCACAGACATTTACCTGTTTGTTAGAAGGAATTTAATAGAGGAACATTATCTTCTCTAAAGAAATAAATTGAGTCTTCTTTCACCATCTGTCTGTATGAAGATTCCTCGTGGTGAACTGTTTTTTTCCCCAGAATGCTACCTTAGTTATTAATATATTTTTAATCTGTTTGCTTGATTAATGTCTTGCCCCTTTATCCTGTAAGCTCCTTGAGATTATGGGCCATGCACATTTTTGTGGGTAGCCCCTGATGAGTAAGTGTTGACTGATAGGTGATCACACGCATGGCCCCATGAGTGAGTACACACATACCTGCTGTGTGCCAGGTGTGGGATGAACAAAGCGACATTGTGGTCACAGTCCTCTCTTGTGTTAGCGCTGCAGACCAAGGTACACACCGGGTGGGTCAATGTGTGATCGTATCTTTTCTTCCTCTTAGACATCTTAAGTAGCTGTAGTAGAAAGTGTCCATGGCAGAGGTGTTAGTTCTCTTCACTGCTTTTCTTTTCCTCTTTTCTCCAGTACCTTCCCCCAGTGGATAGCAGATCCAGTTCAGGGTTTGTGGGGCTGAGGAACGGTGGTGCCACTTGTTACATGAACGCAGTCTTCCAGCAGCTGTATATGCAACCTGGGCTCCCTGAGGTAATTGCCTTCCTCAGTCTCTTGTGGTGTGAGAAATAATGTGTGCTCTTCCTAAACATCATTATATACTAATTTATTACTTCTTAGGTTTGCAGAAGCTAGATGTAAATAAGGATTGTATGTTGTTCATAGTCATGCTTTTTTATAAATCTGATATTTTAATGTCCTGACCTAGTGCAGTTTTTAACTCCACAGGAGTTCTCATTTTCTATACCATAAAATTACTGTACTAACATTTTAGTATTTTAGAAATATAAGTACTGTATCCCCAGTGTCTTACCATACCAGAGTTGTGACTTATTATATGGTAGCCAGTATTTTGAGAGTATTCTATGTATATTGTGCACTAGACCTAGTTGTTTCTAGTCACACAAAAAGACAATTTATTCACTATAATATCAGATATAGAGTATTCAAACTAAATACATGCAGAATTGTGTGTCCAACCGTATATAGCAGTCTAAGACAGTATGGCTTCCCTGTGTACATCTTTCAGGGTTTCCTGTGAAACATTTGAATATTTCTGATTTGAAACCTTTCTTTTCTTTTTAGTCACTACTTTCAGTGGATGATGACACAGACAATCCAGACGATAGTGTATTCTACCAAGTACAGTCTCTTTTTGGGCATTTGATGGAAAGCAAGCTACAGTATTACGTGCCTGAGAATTTCTGGAAGGTATTTCCCCAGTAATTTTTTGTAAATTTAAAAATAACAGACATTTGGAGTTTGGATACCTTTTTCCCTCAGTTGATAATGGTTTTTTACCTTTTCTAACTTTATTTTAATCCCATTGCTAAGAAACTGTTAAAAATTATGTCCATGGGCAGAGGATTTAACTCAGTGGTTCCAGTGCTTACCTTATAAGCGCAAGGTACAGAGTTCAGTCCCTGGTGCAAAAAAAAAGGTTTATAAAGTACTTATTGAAATTGGGACTTGGTTTCAAATGATTAGAATGTTAAGTAGTCAGTTTGTAATTCCTAGAGATTTGCTAATCTTAATTCTTTAGAGTCTTTTTCCTGATTGCTTTTTAGGTCTTTGAAATATTTGCTCAAATCATTCCTTTGCAACCAGGCACTCTTCACTAATGCCATTAAGTAGAGAGCACCATATTTGCTTGATCTCATGTAATGGAAGGCTTTTCTGTGTTTTTTGCTGACACTGGTTAGTTCCTATGAGAGAAGCTGTTCCCGTTCCCACCCAGGGTTCAAAGATTTATCATCATTACAGGAACCAGAGAATACCATAGATGGCTGAATTTTATCTGGTCCCACACCAGTAAAAACTTGGTTTTTATAAACATTTAAGTGCTTTTTCTATATTCCTTTTCTATTATATTCAGAAATTACTGCTTCCTCTTCAAAAATATATTTAATTCCTCCTGCATAGATTTTCAAGATGTGGAACAAAGAACTCTATGTGAGAGAGCAGCAGGATGCATACGAATTCTTCACTAGTCTCATTGATCAGATGGATGAGTATCTCAAGGTAAAAAGTCTTCCCCTAGTTCCCCAGACTCTAATTACAATGTGAGAACAGTGCCTCAGCACGGTGCTTTATTTGCAATAAGTACAAAACTGACAAGTCAGAAATATATAATCCTTAACCTCACAGCTGCAGTTCTTTCTTTTGAGATTAAACATCAAAATGTACAGACCACTGGAATTACCCATTTCTACTTAATTAAACATGATAAAGTAGGTAATTCCTACTCTCTACTTCATAGCAGTCACAATTGGTGCCTGCGTATTCCCACCTTGTACCCTCTGAGGTAGTCTGACTTCAAAGGAATGCTGTAGCTGGAATGAACTTAATGGCAGTTTTGCAGACAGTCTTAGAACTCAGAGAATCTCAGGGAAAGCAGGAAAAGGGACTCGATCAAGAGTTTATATATGGTGATACTTAAGCCAAAACTTTCGGCCTCCCCCACTGAAGCGTGTGACAGACTCCTTCAGAGGTTGACTTCTAAGATTGCCAACACTGGCTTCTCATCCGTAGGCACAATTTATCCGTTTATTTTCTTTAAAATTTACAAATTCATAGCCTTCTGTCCACAAGAATAAAGAAAAGATTATTGAGTTGCTTCTAAATTGGCACTTGTGGCCCAGGAAAGGGGCTTTGGATCATCACAGAGAATAGTCCTTGTCAGCAGCCCTGAATGACCCACCTCTTCGCTTCTGACTTTGCTATGCAGACATTGGTCTAATAGTGGGCAGTTACCCTTATGTTCATCCCCAGCTGAAACTACCACAATGGCCCCTTTTATTTTGATGTTTCAACTGAAATCTGTGTTTCATCTTGGGTGCGAAGCAATCTGTAAGTTTAAGGGACATCAATTTAAGTTTTAACTTTTTATTCCAACAGAAAATGGGGAGAGACCAAATTTTTAAGAATACTTTTCAGGGCATTTACTCTGATCAGAAGATCTGTAAAGACTGTCCTCACAGGTTAGTGAAATGTCACTGATGTATAAAAATCATTCATCAGGCTGGGGGAGTAGCTCATGGTAAACCACTTGTCTAGCATGCGCAGGGTTCTAGGTTTGATCCCTGGCATGGGGGGGGGGCATCATTTTTCATAAATGATTTTACCATGATGTTATAAATTTTGCATCTGTCCATATATCTGTCAATGAATTTATAAATGTTTAAAGAATTAAATTTAATGTCTTTGATTTCCACTTCCAAAATTTCTTTGTGGCACTAAGAAAACATTTGTAGAAATTCATAATTTTAAGCAACTTTAAATTATTAAACATGTTTTTAAAGGGTTGAGGTGTATGTGGATTTCACTGACTGCGAATGTAGCTCCGTGTTCAGGTTCATGTATAATGGTAACTTTGACAGTTTTGCATTCATGAGTTTTCTCTTTTCCAGATATGAACGTGAGGAAGCTTTCATGGCACTCAATCTAGGAGTGACTTCTTGTCAGAGTCTGGAAATTTCTTTGGACCAGTTTGTTAGAGGAGAAGTTCTAGAAGGAAGTAATGCATATTACTGTGAAAAGTGTAAAGAAAAGGTATTATGTTCATCTATTTTTAAAAATAAGCATAATTTACTATTTATGTACTATATCTTTGTTTTATGTAAAGTCAATAATAAAGTCTTGTTGCCACTTCTATTAAACGGGATCATTACTTATTTTACATGGAAGGGAAATTTTTGCTAATTATTTACTGTTTTGTTGTTCTCCATCAACATAATTTTTTTTTTTTCGCTTTTCTCTAGAGAATAACAGTGAAACGGACTTGCATTAAGTCTTTACCTAGTGTGTTAGTCATTCACCTGATGAGATTTGGGTTTGACTGGGAGAGTGGACGCTCCATTAAATATGATGAACAAATAAGGGTAACTTTTTCTTCCTGGAGTTTCTCCCACCATGCCCTCACTGCCTCTTTCCTTTCTTCTGTTTTCACATTCTGTCTGTCCCTTGAAACGTGTCATTAGGAGTTGACAGCCATTGCCTTGCAAAGCTAGTAGTGCTGGAGCATCTCCTTCCTGGAAGCCACCCTAGTGGTAGCTGTAAAGTCCATTGTTTTCTGTAAGATCCAGAGAAGCAGCAACTTGTACTTGCCCAGACTATGCCTGTCTGAGATACTATACTTGAATGAGAGGGTTGGTCCCCATTTAACTAAGAAAACGGCCTTAATTAAAGTATTTAATTAATGGACTTAATTGGTTATGCTGTATAAGTTCCTTAGTCACACTGCAATGGCCCTTTTTCTTTTACAGTTTCCCTGGATTCTAAACATGGAGCCCTACACAGTTTCTGGAATGGCTCGCCAGGATTCATCTTCTGAAGTTGGTGAAAATGGCCGAAGCATGGATCAGGGAGGTGGCGGGTCCCCACGGAAGAAAGTTGCCCTCACAGAAAATTATGAGCTTGTCGGTGTCATTGTGCACAGTGGACAGGCACATGCGGGCCACTACTATTCTTTCATTAAGGACAGGCGGTAAGAGTCTCCTGACACATCCCTCGCCCCCTTCAGCCCTCCTGGTAGTTCTGTCTGCTTTCTCTACCCCACTTCACCATCCACACTTGCCACAGGGGTGGATTTTTCTTCAGTCTTGCTTCATTTTCAGTTTTACAACTTTCTGGAACTGTTTTTAGCTCTTCAATTTGAAAACTTGATTTAGAAACTAAAATTGGTATTGCTACATTTTTCATGGATACTTTCAAAGGCAAATCACTTACTTGAAATGTAGATGATATGTAGAGATAAATGTGTAAGGAAATGTTTGGTTTTTTTACTTAATCATATTTGCTCTCTGGACTCTAGGGTTTGTGGAAAAGGAAAGTGGTATAAATTTAATGACACAGTTATAGAGGAATTTGACCTAAATGATGAGACCCTGGAGTATGAATGCTTTGGAGGAGAATATAGACCAAAAGTTTATGATCAAAGTAAGTATTTACAATTGGATATTTTCCACTGATTTTTAATACACAGTTTTCTGTCAATTTGGAGGCAACATTCTTTATGTGAAAATACATTTTATTCCTTTTATAATACAGCAGATCTGTCGATAGAACTGTGAACTCTTTGACAGCCAGAATGAAAATGTTGAAGCTAGAGGGCAGTGGGGGAGGGAGGAAAGGGGACTGAACAAAGTACATTACACACATGTGTAAGTATGCCAGATTGAACCCACTGGTCTATAAAACTAATCTGCACTGACAAAATGTTAATTTTAAAACATTTTTTAAAGAATTTATTTAGTGGGCCAGGGACATGGCTCAGTGGCACTATGCCTGTCTTGGAAGTGCAGGATTCTGAGTTCAATCCCTGGTACCACCCCCCCCCCCCAAAAAAGAATTCATTTAGAAAAACAGTTTAGCTACTTATAAAACATGATTTTACACAAGTCAAGAGGGTGAAATAATACCAAAGAAAAACTGATGAATAAGAATTTCACCCCTAAAAATAATTCCACGAGAAATAGTTGCCCACTAAGGTTTTCATTTTTACTCCTACAGAAATAGATTAATTAGAAAAGACACTTGTAACAACTGTGCTTGTAACACTGTATTTATTAAGCTGTGTAGGAAAGCAGTCTTTCCCTCTCCTGGGGAGGGAAAGGGTATGAGGATGTCACACAGAACCTAGTCAGAATTTATTCTTTGGAAAAAAAGAAATTTTTTTTCAGAGACTTTTGCATTTTGAAACCTGATTCTGAAATCTTTGAGGGGCCATCCTAAATTTCTACCTGTATTAGATCTGCTGTGTTAGACTTTGCTGATGTTCCACGTAGTCATATGCGGTACCTTTTGGATCCCCTATAAGAGCTGAGTCTGGCAACACTACCAAAATCGACCTAGATATGCCCACGTGTGCAGAAATGGTTAGTTAAGGGCAATTATAGTCCCAGCCTGTGTCACAGAACATATTTTTAAATGTTGCTAGCCTTTTGCTTATTTGGATTCGCCTTGAAATTGGCTTTCTTTCCCTTATCCCCTCCCCCATCTTTGCTGTAGAGAAAGTGGTCTAATTTCAGCCCAAGAACTGGAGTAACCCTGCCTCCCATTCTTAAAAATAGTACTCTAAAAAGAACCACATTTTACTTGTACTTTGCGTTTAACAAATCTGGTTTGTAACTCCTCCTGGGATTATGGGCTTTTGGCTTTAGACTGTTAAGAAAATGTTTTCATTTACAAAGACTTACATCTTTCTTCATTACCATAAAACAGCAAACCCATACACTGATGTACGTCGAAGATACTGGAATGCCTATATGCTCTTCTACCAAAGGGTATCTGATCAGAACTCACCAGTGTTGCCAAAGAAAAGTCGAGTCAGCGTTGTAAGGCAAGAAGCTGAGGATCTCTCTCTGTAAGTTCTCTTCTGTGTCATTTACATTGTGATTTTATTATGTGATTTTGTGATCTTTGAGAATGTATGGTCTAGAGTAGAAAGAGAAGAAAAGTAATCCCTATTATGTTGCTGCTTGGACATTATTTCTTAGCTAGAAGTTATCTTGTATTTAGAAACATACATGTTGTTTCATTCCAGATTGAGAATTTTAAAACATTTTGGCAACATTTATTGATCACACTGTATGTCCAGTTCATATCACTACTTTAACAGTGTCAGAAAGTTGTTTGTATAAGGTTCTTTTATCAACAAATTTTCCTTTTAATATAGGATCAGAATAGTATGCAATTCATGTAAAATTCTAGAACCCTGTTTATGAGTTGACTAGTTTTAGTAATTCTTAAAACAGTATGCACTTATTCCTACATAGCTTCCTGTTTCCTTCTTTCAGGTCAGCCCCGTCTTCACCAGAGATTTCACCGCAGTCTTCTCCGCGGCCTCATAGGCCTAACAATGACCGGCTTTCTATTCTAACCAAGCTGGTTAAAAAAGGCGAGAAAAAAGGACTGTTTGTGGAAAAAATGCCTGCTCGAATATACCAGGTAAGAACCACAGAAACAGCCCTAACGAGAAAGATAGATAAATTGTGTGGGTCCACAGCCCCCATGGCCACTTTCTCAGTTTATTGTACTCCTGTGCCACCTTCTGAACCTCACTTGTCTCATAAGTCACAGTAGCTGATGAGCAAGGTAAGAACACAAATGTGAATATACACTCAGGATGCTGAGCACTGTTCCTGGGCAGAGAAACACATTATTGAGACTGGCTTATTTTAATCTGGATAGAAAACCAAGTTAATGATCATAGTCTTCACATAAAACCATTGTGCCAGTGATGACATTATTTACTGACTACATAGTCTGTGCTACAGGCTTTAAATACAACTCATAGAGTAGCAAGTTTTAATCCCACTTTTCAGATAGAAAAACTGAGGCTCAGAAAAGTAGGGATGGCTTGACAGTATCACAAAGCAAGAATTTATTTACTGGAACTGCTTTGTAACTGTGCAGTTAAGCAGTCCAGAATTTTTTCAGTGAGTTCAACCAGAAGCAAATAGCCAAAACTAGACAATTGAAGAAAAAGGTACAATCTTTTATTTAAAAAGAAAATTGGACCATCTGACCCAGGGAGGTAGAGTCACAGATGCTTGGGAAAGCCCCGTCCCTTCCCATCCAGAATGTAGGTTTGAATGCCTGTCCTTCACATGGTGCTTCCTTGAAGAGCTAGTAAGAGATTGTTCACCTTTCTACAGCCTCTTAACATTTGAAAGAAAGATTTATCTCTTTCATTTTTTTCAAACTTAAAAACTTAAAAGCAGGAAGTTACTACCTAAATTTGATTTTCACAAACCTCTTTTCCTAAACATTTTAGTAAAAATATCCACATGTTGACTGTTTTACCTATTTCTTAAAAAGAATTACTAATTCTCTTTTGTAGATGGTGAGAGATGAAAACCTCAAGTTTATGAAGAATAGAGATGTGTACAGTAGTGATTATTTCAGTTTTGTTCTGTCTTTAGCTTCTTTGAATGCTGTAAGTAGTTGGTTGTATTTTTACTTTTTTAAATGAGGATCACAGTTGTATACCTTTTAGCTAATGCATTCAGCGACATCCTGTCTCTTCGCTGTTAGCATTCAAGTTAAATGCAAAACCCTTCCCATAAATGTACCACACAGTGCAGGCAGCCTATAGATGGTCACTGGGTGTGAGTTTCCCCATTCAATACTGAATTTTTACAGTGCCATTGCTTGGGTCTTGTAACGAATCAATAGTGGCTATGACATTAAATAGCTGTTGGTTCAGATGAGAGGACACTGAGGTTCTGCAATGAATTTTTGCTAATTTGTAATCACATGTTGCTGAACTCAAGATTAACTTTCAAATACTTCCTTTTCTCAAGTACCATTGATTATACTCTGCCAAAAGAGGGAAAAATCGTTGCTAGTTTCTTGATTATTTAACATCCTGTGGCTTACATGCTGTATTTTGACTCTTAATTTAAAAATGAAGAGGCTGTCTTAAGTGTTTTCTATAATCCGGTGTCCAAATTTTTCTTAGTATTTAACTTTTCTCTCTGTGTCAGTCAGTTCATAAATAATAAATGAAATTTCATAAAATAATGTATAAAAATGAGTTCTTTCTTTTTCTCCATCTTAGACTAAACTAAAGCATCCATATTATCCTTGTATGGCAAAGGTGAGCTTGCAACTTGCCATTCAATTCCTTTTCCAAACTTACCTACGGACAAAGAAAAAACTCAGGTATGTTTTGGTGGTTTGTTGTGACTCAAGGCACAGTTTACAAATTCAGCTTGTAAAAATACTGGCAAGGAGACTAGCTAGTACAATCGGATGGCCAAGGCATGGTAGAATTAACTGGGGAACTTTAATTGGTCACTTTTCCCCATGAGATTTGCCTATGACGTCCACACACTGAACACAGTTTCCTGCCACTTGAGTAATCTAGTTATGTCACCTTTTTCTGCCTAAATATTCATATTCCATAAAGCAGAATATAAATAGTTGTATAAAATGTATAAAAATGTTGATGTGACCATTTTGTGAGTGTGAATTAACTGTGCCAAACATAATGCTGTAAATTTGGTCTGTTTTTCTAATAAAAATTGTTTGATGAAGATACGTAGAGCTGAAAAACTGAAGTTCAGAATTTAAGCTTCATTGTACATTTTTGTTTGGGAACTGGAGAGAAGAAAACAGCTTACACTGGTAACCCTGAAAGAATGGAGAGAACTGGATGCACTGAGCCGTGGATGCATTTAGTCAGCCATTGTTTAGCTAACCCTCCACAGCTAGATGGCCAGGTGGGCGGACAGACCAACGGAGGGCACTGTGGGGTTGTTTGCTGGGCACTAACATTGCTCTTTGTCAAAAGGGTTGACACTGAAGAATGGATTGCTACTATTGAAGCGCTACTTTCTAAAAGTTTTGATGCTTGCCAGTGGCTTGTTGAATATTTTATTAGTTCTGAAGGACGGGAATTGATAAAGTAAGTATCGAGATCTTTTAATTAAAAGTTCTTCTAAATTAAGTGTCTCACCTTGAGGTTACCTTTCTGACTGGAGTCCATTTCCTGCTCTCTTTGCTGAAGCAGCGAGGTACTACTCCAGCCCCTCCAGTCATCTCTGTCGGGGTGGACTCAGGCCACGTTCAGTATGTGTGAGGACGTGGGAGGCAAATGCCGAAGTGCTCATGGGCACGTAAGTCCTCTGTGCCTCCGGAACCCACAGTCTAGTGCCAAGTGATAGGCAAACGATCTGAGGTTACTACACTGTCCGCTTATTGTCCAAATTCCTTTTAAAGTTATTTTTCAAAATCTGAAAGCACAGTACCTAATAGTACTTTGTGTGCCTCTGACTTTAAAGAGTAATGTACCTTTTCTAGTAGCAGTTCACAGTGCTCCAGACTCTGAAATGTTCATACACATTCCTGGCCACCCTTCTTCGGCCAGTGTCACTTTCCGGGGGAAGTTCAGCGTTCATGTGGACACCATGGCAAATACCTCCTGTCTCTTGGATGGTGTTCTGTCCCCACTCCCATGGGGGCTCTTCCTTCCCTCTGCCTCAGTCTTCATGGACGGGGGATTGGCCAGCGACCACTGGCACAAGTGCTGCGCACCAGGCAGTCTGTTCCCATCCTGTGCTTTCCTGCTGTGGCCGTAGAAGGATCCTCTCTTCCCTCAGAATGAGTCTCCTCATGAGCAGATCTTCTCAAACAAGCTGACTCACGTATTATCAATCTCATTCTTACATCTTTCATCTAGGTCACTTCAGTCACCGTTACAGACGTGTTCTGTATCTCCCATTTAGAACACACAATAGGAAATTTAGAAATTCTGATCCTTTCCAGCAGGCAGCTGCAGTCTGGTGATGTCAGAGGTCTGATCAAAACTTTATTTTGGGGTTGGGGAAGGCAGTTCTAGAAATTGAACTGGCTAGGGCCTCAGGTACGCCGGGCCATCTAATGGATCCTAGCAGGCATCGGCACTCTTAATCCTCATCTCACTTGTCTGTCTGAACTCCGGGCATTCCATCGCCTACTTGATTGGCTCTGCTTCTCTTTCCTCTGAGCTATATTCACTCAGCAAGCGAAGCATACTTTTTGAAGAAAATTAAGTGACTACTTTTCTGCTGTAGAATTTTTCAGTTGATTTCCATAGCACTTTGATAAAGTCTGAAATTTTCACTGTAATCCACAAGACTTTACTAGATCAAGTCTTTGTTCTTCCACGTTGCCTTATGTTACTTCCTAGCTTATCCAGACTTAGCCCTCTTGACTGACTGTCTCACAGAACATGTTGAGCTTTTTCTCCTGCCGAAAGTCCCCTGCACCTGTTACTCCTTTTGCCTGAAACTTTCTTTTCTCCCTTGTACTCTGTCAGATGTCGGCTTAACTAATACTTTTTCAGAGGCTGCTTCTGACTATTCAGTCTGTAGTAGATTTGCCCTGTTAATCTACTCCTGTGGTTTTTCCTAAATCCTCCACTAATCTGTGGCTTCTTGTAGGCAAGAGCCAAGTCTTTTAAGCTTGCATATATGAAAGTAGCTCAGAAGGACAGAACTAATTAACACTTCTTTGAACTATTATATGCTTGACCGTTTAGCAGTAGAGATCATCTTTCACCCATTTCCTAGTTTAACTGTAAAGTTTCTTAACAAAGAACTCATATTGGGGGCCCAGGATGTAGCTCAATGGCACCATGCCTGCCTGGCAAGCAAAAGGTCCTGAGTTCAATCCCCAGCACTAGAAAAAAAAAAAAAAAGAACTCCTGTGTATTATGCCAGATGTTGTATTTCATAGATGGTTAACATCTGGAAGGAACACAGCAAACATTTCATTCTTTGCTTTACATCAAAGGAGGCGTGCTTTTGAATATCTCCTTAGAAACTGTCTTCTATTACTAAAATGTTTTGTTTTCTTAATATTCCTGGGGAATTCCAGGGAATTACCTTTTCTTTCTAAGAACTAATTACTTAACACCATCAATTGTTATGTGTTCACATGTTTAAGAAATTAATAATCAGGGCTGGGGATTTAGCTCAGTGGTTGTGGCGCCTGTCTTGCAGGTGCAAGGGCCCGGGTTCGATCCCCAGTAACCACATACAATACTGGGCGTGGAGACTCACGCCCAGCAGCAATCAGTACCACATACCACAATACTATATACCACAGTGCCGGGTGTGGTGGCTCACACCTGTAATCCCAGCACTCGGGAGGCAGAGGCAGGAGGATTGCTGTGATATGAGTTGGAGGCTGAGCTCAGGGCCAGCCTGAACTACAAAGCGAGACCCTGTCTCAAAAAAAAAAAAAAAAAAAAGAAATTAATAATCTTTCTCTAATTACTTCTTTCTTCAGAGCCCTCAAGGATCTGAAGTTGTTGTTATAACTAAAAAAAAAAACATACTAGTACAGGTTGAGTGGCCTTACTAAGTTGCACCCAGAAGTATTCCAGGTTATTTTAGACTTTGGAGTATTTATGTACACATAGCCAAAAGTTATTTTATACAATATTGGTAATCATTTGTGCATGAAATAAAGTTTCATGGTGTGGAATTTTTCACTTATGGCATCATGGTAGCATTCAGAAAGTTCCAGATCCTGTGGCACTTTGGAGTAAGGGTGCTGGAACTGTAAACCTGAAGAGGATGCTTGGTGCAGGGGCTCGTGCCTGTTACCTGGTACTGAGGAAGCCTGAGACGAGAGGGTCACAGGCCTGCCTCAACAAAAGGGTGTGGGATGAAGCTCAGGAGGAGAATGCCCCTGGATGCCTCAGTACCACCAAGAAGGGGGTAGTGTTGTCCATTACCGCAGCACCTCTGATTATATCAGCGGTCTACTTCTTCTTTTAGGCAGTTTTTTAAATGTCATTATAGTTGTAAAAAATTAAAAGTAAGTATTCCTTACAAATTGATCTTAAAAAAGTAAAACTACTAACGTGAAGGGTACTTGACACACATTCCCCACCCAGTACTAGAGATTGAAACCAGGGCTTCATGCTCTAGTGCTGAGCGACAGCCTCAGCCCTTTTTTTTTTTAATTTCAAATCAAGTTCTTATTTCCTCGGGCTGACTTTGAATCTGGGATCCTCCTGTCTCAGTGAGGATTACAAGCATGCACCACATTTTTATATCTTGGAAAATCTTTTACTTCCCAGAAATTTTTAAATGTATAAAACTACACAGAATAATGCATTCTCATGTACCACCCAGCTCAAGTTGTCGACATTTGCTGATCTTACTGAGTTCTCTCACGTAGATACACTCACACATAATTCATTTTTCTGCTCTATTTTAAATGAAATTTTAATGTATATATAAGATTCACTGTAACTATTTTAGCATGTGTTCTATTAGACAGTTTTTAAAAATACACAAGTTATCATCACACCAGACAAAAATTAATAATTACTTTATATCATATTTACTCTGTCCACAATCAGTTTTTCCCAGACATCTCAGAGAGCATCATTTTACCATCGATTTGCACAGACAGATCTGGATCTAGTGTGGTCCACACTGGCCTGTGTTTTCTGTATCTCTTAAGACTCCTTCAGTCAGTAGTCCTTTACCCCAAAACCCCTTTTTTTATCTCCCCATTTTTGGGGCAGGGAGATAGGGCTCCCTGCATTCCAGACTGTCTCACACTCTTGGTCCAAAGTGCTATGCTAGGAACTGTGGCATGATCCACAACAGAATTACCATGCTGCTGGGGCCAGGGATTTAGCTCAGTGGTTCCGGCACCTGTCTTGCAGGCGCAAGGACCCGGGTTCGATCCCCGGTAACCACATACCATACTGGGCGTGGAGACTCACGCCCAGCAGCAACCAGTACCACATACCACAGTGCCGGGCGTGGTGGCTCACACCTGTAATCCCAGCACTCAGGAGACAGAGGCAGGAAGATTGCTGTGAGTTTGAGGCTGAGCTCAGGGCCAGCCTGAACCACAAAGTGAGACCCTGTCTCAAAAAAACTTAAAAAAAAAAAAAAAACAGAATTACCATGCTGGACCCTGGCTGCCCACAAGTGTTTCTGGGGTGCTTGTGATCTTTGAAATGTCTTACCGTTACTAGGTAGAAGGCCAGTGCCAAGGCTTGTCTGTCTGGTACATGCAGCACTAGCAAGGCTGAGCAGAGGTGGAGGTGCTCGGGGGCCCCACTTGCCTGAGAGTGTGTACTACAGTGCTTGAGAGACAAGGGCTCGCACCCCTATCTCATGTGCTGCTTAGCTGACAGGTTAAGGTTACAGGCTGCTGTCATTTTTCACATCGTCTCTCCCTTCCATTGTAGGATTTTCTTGTTGGAGTGCAGCGTGAGAGAAGTACGAGTTGCTGTGGCCACTATTCTGGAGAAAACCTTAGACAGTGCCTTGTTTTATCAGGATAAGGTCAGTCTTGCTTTAAAACCTGTTTACACACTTTTGCGTATAATATGAAAGACAGCCTAACATTAGAGTCCAGGCTTCTTGTTACACACAGTGCACCTCCTGTAAAGTGCTTTCTCTGGTGGAAACACACCAGAGAAAAGATCCTTCTGACTCCTCTCACAGTCCAGAAACCAGGGCAGGGGAGGAGATTGAGTGTGATCTGCTTCAGGGTTTCCTCTCCTGAGCACCCTGTTCTGAGTCCTCTGTCAAGAACTAGTGCTGAGTCTCTTCACTGAGACAGACTTGGGTCTAGACACCGGCCAGATGTTGTGCAGCACCCCTGGCGTTCTCTTCCTTGTGCACTGTTTTTCATACCTAAGCCTGCGGTTGTTAGCAGACCAAACAGTACCATTTATTTCAGGGACTGTGCAGAGTGGTCCTTTCCTGGGTCTCTGTTACTCCTTTAGCTTTGTTTCTGTTCTTCTGAATTTTTCTTCTTTCTAACCCTGTTTTCCGCAGCATATTCTCTGATTCACAATTCCAAATATGCACACATTAAAACAAACTGTGGTGTTCCTATCTTTGGTCCCCGAAGACTGTAAGTTTTAGGGAAATAAGTGGCATTGAAATGGCAGTAAAAAATCCAGTTGGTCAGTCTGTTAACTCCTAGCAAACACAGTTACTTCCTCAGTTTGCTGTTTTAAACAGCTGACACTACATGGAAAACTTTGAAAAATATTTTCTGGACAAATTGGCTTCTTATAAGTACTGGCTAGAGTTAGTGTGTCTCATGGAACTAAATACAAATTCTGTGAATTGCTGTTTGAAATTCAGGTATTGGCTTTGCTGTGCAAACGAGCAAATCCTTTGAGGAGGATGTTGATACGGATTCAGTGCTTGGCACTGAATATTTACACCTTAGGCATTGCTGGACTCGGTGTGCTGTTAGACCAGACAAGCTCAGGAGCTTTATTCAGTTTAGAAGGAGCAGGAGGTCGGGAAGACTTCTGTCTACTCCAAGAAGCAAGCTCTTGAGGGTTACTGTAAAGCCATGGTTTTTCACTGTCCTCATAGCAGAACCATTCTTCAGACCTTACCTGGACACAGAATATACTAAAGTAGGTCTTTAGGAGCTGCTTAGCGCAGTTTGAATGCCATTGCTCTGAGATTCTCCTGTGGCCGTTCGCTAAGCTGCATCAAGAATCTTTAACGTAAGGAAGGACCATCTTGCTCTCCTCCTTCCTCCCCTGGACAAACCCAAGGGGACAGCAGTAGAGTGAGTGCAGTCTTCCCGCAGACAGGTCAGGCAGTGAAGCCCATCACCCTCTAAGGGCAGACAGCAGGCAGTAGAAAAAGAGGGGAGTCGTTGCCTAAGGAAATTCTATTTCATACCCAGTTCATCCCATTCATGTATTTTCAGGTTGATTTTCCCCATAATGGAAATGCCTCTTGCCACCCACTTTATACTTCACTTACGAAAACAAAAGGCCATATAAATGCTAAGTGTTACTGTACCTACAATGGGTGTGACAGAAAGGAGGGAAGCATTTCAGAATCTTCGGAGGAGTGAAATAATGAGAGTAGGAAGCCTGGTCTTGACATAGGAATTTCTGAGGCCTTGTCAAAAACCAGTTGGGGTGGGAGGGAGAGAAGAAGCATTGTCATAACCAAAATGGTTTCTAAACAAATAAAATGTTTTTCAAAGCTTTCCGTGAGGCGTCAGCGGGCTTCCAAGTAAGTTCCCAGTTGAGTCGGTATTGCCGTGTCATCCTGTCAGGCTGTTGCTCTCCATCCGCTCCATTGGCTTGGTCTCCAGCCCTCCGCCTGTGTCTGTGTTTTTATTCTTTGCATCTGTGACCATGTGAAGAAGCAGTGTAGTGGAGGGAGGGGTGCAGAAGTTCTCCTCAGAGTGCCCTACCTTTTTACAAGAGGGAGGCGGAGAAATGTGACTGATAGGCAGTACAGTTGTAGGAACCATAGGAAACATAAGGAGACCTTTTTTTTTTTAATACCAAAGAACCAATCTTTCCCTGGATGGTAAAACTGATAACTCTCCAAAGCATAAATCCCTCTGAATTTGAGACTGGTTATATCAATTTTCTCTTGTTCTTAAGGTGGTTTACTTCAGAGTGATCTTGCTGTAATTGTCTTATGTTCTTTTTCTTTGTGTAATTTCCCCTTTCCTACAAGCAGTTAAAAAGCCTTCATCAGTTACTGGAAGTACTACTTGCTCTTCTGGATAAAGATGTCCCAGAAAATTGCAAAAACTGTGCTCAGTACTTTTTCCTGTTCAACACCTTTGTGCAAAAGGTACAACTATTTTTTCTACTGCCTTTTCCTCATTCAGCAGTTTTATCTAAAGAAGTTTTATACACGGAAAAATTTTAGGCTGGTCATTATACAGTGTGATATGGCTTTATGGGTGTTTCATCTTAAAAAATCTAATTGGTTAAAGTCCTTTGTAAGAATTGTGACGCAGACAATTTTATTTACTCAAATAGCAGTTGACATTTGTGTATATGGTTAACCCAGGCACGTTGGTTCACCACCTCCTGCTGAGACAGGAAGATCCCAAGCCCAAGCCCAAGCCCAGGGCTGGGGTTGTAGTCCACTGGTAGAGAGCCTCTGGCTTCAACCCCCAATACCACAGACAAATAACTACAAAAACTAGTGGTCTCATGTTTGGTGGCCATTGTAAAGCAATGGAAGGCTCAGATTTATGTTAGATTTAAACAAATACTTCCCATGATATTTTAAAATATACTAAATCTGTAAAAATTCTTATGTGGTCGTCTTTTTTAACAACTAGATAGGAGTATGACTTGTAGTCTTCCATGTTTTGTGACAGCAAGGTATCAGGGCTGGAGATCTTCTTCTGCGGCACTCAGCGTTGAGACATATGATCAGCTTCCTCCTCGGAGTCAATCGACAGAACAACCAGGTAGACTACAGCCCAGCTCCAGCAGGGTGGCTGCGATTTCCCTTTGTTTCTTCTTACTCTCTTAAGAGCCTAAGTACTGGTAGTAGCTCGGCTTTAAAGTTAACTTGGAGGTCAGTTACTTTTACACTTCTTAGTAGCATTTTAGTCTAATACTGTAATCATGGCAGTGACTGGCTGGTGTATCAATCACCATGTGACATGTGAGTGATATAAGAGAGGAGTGGATCACAGTGGGTGGGGAGGCAGACTCACAACACCTCAAGTAATAAGGGCTCGGGTCCCTTGCTTCCTCTCGGGGCTGTGAATTTCTTGGTGGTCGTTGAATTCAAAGGAGAAATCAAGCAGTTACAAACTACATGGTGTTGCGAGTACACATAACATTCTTAATCAGATGCAAATAGGTTGTCTCATAACAAATGGGCTGGCCCTCTCCCCGGTGACTTTCCTGATTGAAATTCCTGTTTTGGTGTGTTTCTCCATCTATCATACAGTGGTACCTCAGTTGTCAAATGGCCCCAAGCTGGAACTGTCCACCATTTGAACAGCAGAGTTCAAAACCTTCTGCTCAGTGCTCATAACTTTATTTACATAATGTTCAAACTGAAACTGTGACCTGAAAAAACCTAAAAAGTCTGAGAGCAAGTCATGCCACAGACAAAAAGGGTGACGCTTCAGTTTAAGTGCCACTCTCCCCCAGACAACGCATAGTGCTTGTGTTAGTGCACTAAAAGATTTGTCATTGGGCCAGGGATTTAGCTCAGTGGTTCTGATGCCTGCCTCCAAAGTGTAGGGGCCTGAGTTCGATCCCTGGTAACCACATACAGCAGTGCTGGGCATGGAGACTCATGCCCACCGCACACCACAATGCCATGCATGGTAGCTCAAGCCTGTAATCCCAGGGCAGGGCAGAGGCAGGAAGATTGCTGTGAGTTCAAGGCTAGACTGGGCTACTATCATAATGACCGCCAGGCCAGCCTGAAGTATAAAACAAAACCCGTCTCAAAAAAAAAGATTTATCATTGTGCTTTTCTCTTTATACTTTGTTTATATAAAATACAGTAACTATACCATTAAGAAAGTTAGTGATACTTAACAGTAAAGCTAAGAGGGGCCAGGGATTTAGTTTGGTGGTTCCAGCGCCTTTTTTGTAAGCGCAAGGATCTGGGTTCGATCCTTGGTAACCACATACCATACTGGGCGTGGAGATTCACGCCCAGCAGCAACCAGTACCACATACAACAGTGCCGGGCATGGTGGCTCACGCCTGTAATCCCAGCACTTGGGAGGCAGAGGTAGGAGGATTGCTGTGATATGAGTTTGAGGCTGAGCTCAGGGCCAGCCTGAACTACAAAGCGAGACCCTGTCTCAAAAAACCAAAAAAAAAAAAAAAAAAAAAAAAAAAAAAAAAAAAAAAAAAAAAAAAAAAAAAAAAAAAAAACCCAATAAAGCTAAGAGGAACCATGACAGAATTAAAGAAAGAGATCACTGTGAAATGTGTTAAAAGTTCCAGAAAAAATGAATTCTTAAGCATAACTTTTGGCCCTCAGAACCAATTATTTCTTAGGGAAAAAATATGTTCAGTTCTTAAACGTTTCAGCATTTGAACACAAATTTACAATGAATTGATTTCGAAAACCAAGGTATCTTCTGTATGATAGATTTAAAATACATAGACTGTTAGCATGAATAATGCAAAGTTCATAAGGTGTCTCTTACAGATCAGCCACGACTGGTCGTGCTGGGGTGGGACTTTGGGCACTCATAGTTCAGTAAAATTGGTAGCTTTTTCCCCATTCTCAGGCAAAAGCTAAAGCTTGGAGATGTTAGGCAACTTGTTCAATGTCCCTAAGTTATGTGTTAGTTGAGTGGGGGATTCAGACCCAGTGCTGCAGATTTCCAGGCCAGACAGAGCATTTGCTTGGTGCACAAGACACTACACAGCAGGTTTTCTTTCTTTGTCATCCTGGGCTCCTCAGCATCCTGCCGTGCTAGAATTCAGCTATTCAAAATAAGTCCTGACACCACAGCATGCTCTGGGTGTTATGTGTTGAGATGATAATATTCTGTTTTCACTTGAAGCTCTTCACAGGACTCCATTGACATTGATGTGTGATTGAAATGCACTGCAACTCAGCATGCATAAGATTAGTGTTGTTTTGCATTCATGGACACATTGCTTTTGAAAACATTTTCATGTTTCACTGGGTCCTTAAAACCGCACGTAGGCTGTTACATGCAGAGGCATGGAGATCTCTCCAGGTCACAGCCTCATGGGTTATCCTATTAAGCTAAAGTGCAGAAAGTCGCATGGGTTATCATGAGCACTCATGGACAGATGGATGGATGGATTGGTTGGTTGTAAAATCTGAGTTGATGTGTTTTGGTGGACCCCGTTTGAGTGGTTTTCCTGTATGTTGACCTCCTCTACGACAGGCATAAGGTTGTCCGATGTTTTGTAAATCAGCAGATTCTACCCCATCCCAGTCTTGCACAACAGTAAGGTGTTTTGTCTTCTCTGGTGACAGATACGCCGTTGGAGTTCAGCACAAGCTCGAGAATTTGGGAATCTCCACAATACAGTGGCATTACTTGTCTTGCATTCAGATGTCTCTTCCCAAAGGAATGTTGGTGAGCTTTCCCATGTCTTCCTATGGGAGAAACAGGAGAGACTGGTATCTGAGAAACAGAAGTTTTTGTAATTCCTACACACACCTTATTTTACTTATGTCTGACAAGAGAAAATGTGTTTATCATTTTCTTAGAGTTCTTTTCTTAACACTGTAGGCTTAAAGGCTAATTCATAGTTCGTTCACCATGTGAACAGCTGATACAGTGTATACTAGGAAAGTAGCAGGTGCGGGTGGAGTTTCCCAGCTGTTTGAACTTGACATTTGACACAGCCATTTGACCTCTGATCCTCAATGTGAAATGAAAGTATTAAAAATATAACTCTGTAGGTGTGTCGGGGTTGAGAGATAATGTTAAAGAACTTCAGTAGAAGGAGGGTTCGGATATAAATTGGTAAGATGTATTTTAATGTAAGATAGAATTGGTAGCATTCCATTTTGTCATCCACAGTCACAAAGACACAAGTGGTCCTGTATGACTATCCATTGTCCTAATCTGTGTTCCATGTTCTTATATGTTCCTAGGCTCACAGAGTAGCTGTGTTCAGTGTTTCCTGTGTGCTGTCCATTTATACAGCATTTTAGACTTGTCTAATCCTTACAAAAGAAATCATTTCTTTCTGTAGAAGAGGAAAGTAAGAAATAGAGATTTAGGGCCAGACATTTAGCTTAGTGCTTCCGGCGCCTGCCTTGCAAGCACAGTGTCCTTACTTCAGTCCCCAGTAACCACCTACAACAATGCTGAATGTGGTAGCTCACACCCATCAGTAATCAGTACCACACAGCATAATGCCAGGCATGGTGGCTCACACATGTAATCCCAGCACTCGGGAGGCAGAGGCAGGAGGATTGCTGTCAGTTCAAGGCTGGCCTGTGCTATATAGCGAATTTGGGGCCAGCCTAAACTACAAAGCCAGACCTTGTCTCAAAAATTAAAAAAAAAAAAAAAAGAAAGGTTTAGTGGTTTGACATTGCACAGGTGTGACTCCAAGCCTCAGATCAAAGGCTGTGTTAGAGCTGTTGTCCTCTGACCAGGGTGACCCAAAAGCAGGAGACTAGAGAACAATCCAAGCACCCTTCTGACAGAAAGGGGGAAACACTTAGGTAGTTGTAGGGTAGAGTTTGCTTCCTAAACTCTGACGCATTCATCTGAAACAACAAAACTGGGCTGGATGTGGTAACATACACATCATCCCAGCACTTGGGAGCAAACTCACGGCAATCCTCCTGGATTGCACTTGGGAGGCTGAGGCAGGAGGATTGCCGTGAGTTTCAGGCCAGCCTGAGCTATGTAGCAAGACTTCGTCTCAAAAAGTAAAATAACAAAATGACCTAATTTTATGTTTGGTTTTATGGAAGAAAATCAGTCTCTGCATCCTTGTTTCTCTAGAAGATGAGGTATTGGTTAAATCTGCTTTAACCTAGATGATGTTGGCCATTGTTTGAAAATAATCAAGGAACAAAAATGTCTGGCCCAGTGTCTCTAGTAAAAGTTTGGACATCTTTACATACACCGCTTGTGTTTGTACCTCAGGGAGATTATCTTGAGTAGGAATCACTAGCAATACACAGCTCCAGGCAAGGGACCACTGAAGGATGTAGGCAAACATTTTCTGTTGTGACAGCCAGACTTTGCAGTAGACTGTGAGGGTGTGCGTGAATCCTAAGAGTCAATTACCTATGCATCTGTTTCATGCAATAACAGCATGTGAAACGGGTTCTGTTTTGTGTCATTTCTTTGGTGTCCTAAAGCTCCTGGCATATTTAAACAACGGCCACCTATCAGCATTGCTCCCTCAAGTCCCCTGCTGCCCCTCCATGAGGAAGTAGAAGCCTTGCTGTTCCTGTCAGAAGGGAAGCCTTACTTGTTGGAGGTACATGCTGAGTATGCCTAAGCTATTAATTTTTTGTTACTTTCTCCTATTTTAAGGAAAGATACTTTGTTTTATGTGCTGTTCTGATGAAGAGTACTGTTAAGAAAAGGACTCTTTCCTGTGCTTGTGTCAAAAAGATATGATTGAGGCAGAGGGTGTAGCCCAGCAAGGGGGAGGGCCTGGGTTTGACCCTCAGCACTACGGTCAGTCAGTCAACCAGTAAAGTACAAGGCTATCTTTCTAGTCCTCTCTTCAGCCAAGACGTGGACCTCAGGTCCAGCTGAGCCTCTTACCTCCAGGCCACAGGAGAGTGAAGGAGATAATTAAGTGGCACTTGACCTGTACCCAGTCTCGTGTGTGCCCCTGGTCCCAGAAAACTGCAGTTGACTCCAGGTGGCTTAAACTCTGGGGGTGGGAGTGTGCAGGCCGTCCTGAAGGAGCCTCCCTTCTCCCAGGCGTCCCTCCTCTAAGCCCTCCTTCCAAAACCTGATGCACATGTGTGTGAATCTGTGAACAGCATGCATCAATAATGCTGTTACATTTTTTTTTAAGCTTAAATATTTTTTGATCTACCAGGAATTATTCTAACCTTGTTCAAGGTCATTTGCCTTTGAAAATTGATGAAAGTGACTCCAGGAATAAAGTGCACATTTGCAATAATGAATTATGTGAAAAACCAGATAGACTTGGCCTGTGATCTCTCCAGAGTCCTCTAACTCGAAACTGTTTTGAGGCGGTGTTGATGTTCTTCAATCTGAGTAAATTCCAGTGAAAGCTGGGACAGACTGACACTAACCACAGCACGGGAGGTGCTCACACTTCGCTCTCCACTTGCCAGGTCATGTTCGCTCTCCGAGAGCTGACAGGCTCGCTACTGGCCCTCATAGAGATGGTGGTGTACTGCTGCTTCTGCAACGAGCACTTCTCCTTCACCATGCTGCACTTCATTAAGGTACAGCCCCGGTGCCGCCGTGATAGCCTCCGGGCAGCTTGCTTCTTTCGTAACACTGCTTTCTGAATAACTAATGGAACAGTATATTTAAAGAAGATTTAAGAAGGCCCCCATAATCCCATTATTCAGTGATCATCATGAACATTCTTTTGCATCCTTTTATATTTATGTATTTTAACATAATTGGGGTTTATCATTTTTTACTTTTGTCTTTTTCACTTAATATTACAAGTACTGTTATAAAAATTACCTGAATCTGTTTCATGCTTTTGTGTACCAGAAGCCATTGAACCTCTTCCTTCCTAGTAATGTACACATACAGTTCCATTTTAACTAGGAAAAAATAGTATTTTATAGCTAATAATAATGTTGTGGTATGACCATTATTGCATAGCATTCTTTTCCAGTTTGACAGTTTCTTCCACATAAGTAGGGTTTGCTCACCTTTTCACAGAGTTTGATTGTGAAGCGCTGACCAAGGAAAGGGGTCATTGTCATTTGTAATTACTCCTAGTAGCGACAAACACTGTCCAAAGCATTCCATGTTTTAATTCCCTGAATTCTCACACACTTGGGCAGATCCTGTGGTTACCACCACTTTATAGTGGTATTTTATTTTACAGTAGCAAGGTTGGGCTTTCAACCTAGGAGCCTGGTTCTAGGGCCGATCTCCTAACACTCTGGTTACTGCCTTCCTCAGTATTTCTTGGAAAGCAAAGTACACAGTGTCATTTTTATTACTTTTTTTTTTTTTTACATGAGCTATACCTGCATTCTTTGTGAGAACTTCAGCCAAATGTACAAAGTCAGAGTCTACTTTGACCACTTCCAGTCATTGTTGTCCCTCTTCCCAGTCTGCCCCACGAAACAATATTGGCACATGGCTATAATTCCCCCCACAGGCTCTCTATGGATGCACGCTGTGTATACTCGTTTCTGACAACAGAAATTCTACCCTGCCTTCTTTCCAGCACGGTATTACAGTGGTGATACATGTGGTGTTAACGAGTAGCAGGTGACTTGGTTATGTCTTGAGGTTCTGAGGCATTTTGCCCTTAACCTTCGTGTGCATGTCTGTGCCAGAGGTGATTAAACTCTCTGCACTGTGCACGCATTAAATGACCCTGGGAGTTTCCATCTTCAAGAACAGTGAGTGAGGGCCGGGGATATAGCTCAGTGGTTCCAGCACCTGTCTTGCAAGCGCAAGAGCCCGGGTTCGATCCCCGGTAACCACATAACAATACTGGGTGTGGAGACTCACCCCAGCAGTAAACAGTACCACATACCACAGTGCCAGGTGCAGTGGCTCACACCTGTAATGCCAGCACTCAGGAGGCAGAGGCAGGAGGACTGATGTGATGTGAGTTTGAGGCTGAGCTCAGGGCAAGCCTGAACT
The DNA here is from genome assembly GCA_004026965.1 of Petromus typicus. Taxonomy (NCBI): domain Eukaryota; kingdom Metazoa; phylum Chordata; class Mammalia; order Rodentia; family Petromuridae; genus Petromus; species Petromus typicus. Next base: position 34,099 of record PVIR01006325.1, read on the forward strand.
ACAAAGCGAAACCCTGTCTCAAACAAAAAGAACAGTGAGTGAGGGTTTGGTAAGGTCTGTTGTGTGAAGTGCTTACGAGAGCCAGATGTGGTAGCTTGGAAGCAGTGGTATTAGAGTACAACGTCCTTTCCTACTGTGTGTTTGTTTATATAAATATTTGTATTAATTAAAATCCACAAAAGAGTGTGAACTTTGCTAACTTTACTTTAGTTAGTATATACTAGTAGATTTTTCTTTAACAAGCTGGCTTTTTTTAATATACTTGGCTGAAAGCATATTTACCTCCACATTCTTTCTTACATTGTCTTAGCTACACAGCATATTCTAGAAAACAAAATAGTTTGTATGTATATATTTAAATTAGGATCTTCCCTTTCCTTGCTTCCTCTCTCTTAATTTCACAGTAAAGCATCATGGAGTGTTGGGCTCCTTAGAGGACCACAGAGGTTTATTTCAGTCCCTAGATTAGGCATTTGGGAAGCTGAGACCAACTTCCCTAAGGTCAGCAAAGTCTTGGTACCACTAGGGTCTGGATCCGGCATTGTTGATTACTGCTTCAGTGCAATTTCCACTGAAAACTTACTGGGATTTTTAATGCTTTCAAAAAATATTTCAGAACCAGTTAGAAACTGCTCCACCCCATGAGTTAAAGAATACATTCCAGCTGCTTCATGAGATACTGGTAAGTTATAAATGTTTAATTCACATATATAGGTATTTATTAGTTATTTGTGTTTACAAATGAAAGTTCCTGGTCCTTTTATTGCTTCATACTTCTTCAGCAAGCACTTTCTGAGTCCCTTTCACGTCAGTCTTATTTTGTACGTGTTACTGACCTAGAGATGAACAGCACTAAAATTGCGTCCTGGGAGCTTGCAGCATGGCAAGGGAGCTGGGCAGGTGCACAGTAAGGTAGGATGCAGAGGTCTGAGGAGCACTGAATCTCGCTAAGCACATGTTATAGTGCTTAACCCTGGGATGACCCTGTAGGTGAATCTTAGACACCATTAATTGTATATATACTCATGAAAAATGGTTTAAGAGCCATAAAACTGAGATGTAATTAATTCTATAAAATGTTCTCCAGTTTCAGAAAGGTGAGAAGCAAAAAAAGTTATAATCAGCAAAATTCAATATTATTAGAAACCAAGACTTACAGAAGTGGAGCAAGTTGTTAACCTGTCCCAGGCAGGGCCCAGAGCTCCTGCAGAGCTCTATGATTTGTCATGAGTGGACTGGCCAGAGAACAGAATGGGAACTGAGGAAAGCCAAGAAAAGAAACCCAGACCAGGTGTAAAAGGCTTCTGCTTCCTATGCAAAGGTGCATGGACTTTTTGCTATAGGAACATATAGGTGGAAAGTGACTGAGTTTTTAAATATTTTAATAGCTGTATGTCTTAGTTTAAACTTGAGATATGTGGCAGTGACAAAATTCTCTTAGTTTTGGGTTTTGTTATGTAGAAACCACATAACCACTATCAGCAGCACAGCTTTCTTCCTTCATTTACTAGAGCTTGTCTCCTTCCTCTTCCAGGTCATTGAAGATCCCATACAAGTGGAACGAGTCAAGTTTGTGTTTGAGACAGAAAATGGATTACTAGGTAAGAGGACTCAGCTTTCCGAACTCAGATCTGCACTTTATTTGTTTGTTGTCTTGGCAGGCAGAGCCCCACCCTAGCTAGGATGAGTGATGGGGCTGTTTGAAGTCTGGCTAGGAAACTTACACAGTCATGAGCAGTTATTGATCGTTTGTCCCAATCAGGAAAGTTCAGGCCTTCTACAAGAGTAAGACCTCCTTCTGGTGCTGGAACTTTTCCTTCCACTCAATGGCCACTGGAGAGAAAATAGTAAAACTTCAGACTTAGAATAATCAAGGATTTCATTTTTAAGGCCAGCTTTTTTTTTTTTTTTTTTGAGACAGAATCTCGTATTCGTAGTTCATGCTGACCCTGTGTAGCTCTTGATAGCCTCAGACTCACAGCAGTCTCCTCCCTCTGCCTTCTGAGTGCTGGAATTATAGGCATGAGCCACCACACCCAGCATGGCCAGTTTATCTTTAATAAGTTTTTTTTTTTTTTAAGGTTTTCTTAAAAATACCATACCCACCTCCCACCATCCTGCCTGTATTTTTAGTTTTAAGAGTTAGCTCTTGTACCATCATGCACCACTTAACATTCTGTCAATGATGGATCACATATATGATGATGTCACATAAAATTATATTGCCTAGTAATATGGTATCTGTCTGAATTTGTAAATGTTCTTTCTGTCATGTGCCATGATGACATAATTGCCTGATGATGCACTTTTTTATAATGTATCAGAAACACAAGTAAATTCAAGAGAGATTGAGGCTTCTCAAGGTTTAAGCTTAGAAGCCATACTGCATCGACTTTCTAGGCCCTTGTTTGAAACGGTGCACTCCAGTCAGAGCTGCACCCACATGGTCTGGGACTTAACTACTGTCGACTCATCAAGAAGAGAGACAAAGATTTGGGGTTTAGTTTTTTATTCAAGGTCTCATTGTGTAGCCCAGGCAGCCCTCGAATGCGCAGCATTCCTGCCTCTGCCTTTAGGGATTGCTGGGATTACAGGCCTGCCATTACGCCTGGCATAAATTTGTTTTTAAAGCCCTAAAATTCAGAGCAAGAAATATTTATTAAACGGAACTAATCATGCATTTCTGTTTATCAAGCTGTTGTAACTACTCTTCTCTCAGCAGTATGGTATATGGAAAACTTTGAATACTCGGCCAGTTCCTGAAAGCCAAACTCACCACCATGTATATAAAGTAGCATTTCCATCCCTCAGACTTTGGGGAATTCTGTTGAGTAAAACATCACCATGATTATAGTTGTTTCTGTTCCACTTGACAGAATAAATATGTTTAGAAGAGAGTGAATTTGTTAGTATGCGGAGCCGCTTTGATTTCAGCGCCTTGTTGAAATATCCTCTTCTCTTCCAGCTTTGATGCACCACAGTAATCATGTGGACAGTAGTCGCTGCTACCAGTGTGTCAAGTTCCTTGTAACTCTTGCTCAAAAGTAAGTATTGACTTTAAAGTGTAGGAACGAGGGCTGGGGAGTTAGCTCAGTGGTTCCGGAGCCTGTCTTGCAAGTGCAAGGACCTGGGTTCGATCCCCGGTAACCACATACCATACTGGACGTGGAGACTCACGCCCAGCAGCAACCAGTACCACATACCACAGTGCCGGGCATGGTGGCTCACGCCTGTAATCCCAGCACTTGGGAGGCAGAGGCAGGAGGATTGCTGTGATGTGAGTTGGAGGCTGAGCTCAGGGCCAGCCTGAGCTACAAAGCGAGACCCTGTCTCAAAAAACCTAAAAAAAATAAAAATAAAGTGTAGGAATGATGTGCTGTTCTAATTACAAGGAAGATGTGACTTTAAAAAAAAAAAAAAAAAACAGTTTTGGTACCTTAAAGGGGCTAAGTCTGGGCACATGTGCTTGGAATCCACAGAAGTCTGTTCACTTGCTTTCCAAAAGAATTCCAGTAGGGAATATTATCAGAGTAACAGATCCTGTGGACTCGTAAAAAGATAAAAGCTAAGCCAGGTGGACCATTGTCAGAAGGTAGACTTAGGGACCTGCAAGCAAGAAGAATTCATGACCCTTCCCAAGGTCTCTCTCATTAATGTAACCTGACTGCAAATTCTCAGACTCCAGGGCCCCCCTCTCAAAACAGCCTCTAAAGACAAAATCTTGTCACCAAGAGCTGTTGAGATCTATGGATCCTGCTTTGTGCCAAGTACCTTGACTGTGTATCACCTTACTCAGTCTTTTCAACAGCTGTGTGAGGTAGGTAATCTTCATCACAGGCAGTTTAAGTGGCCTAGAGTCGTATAGCTAAGACTTGACCACAGCCTGAGGAATTTCAAAGCGAAAAATTATAAATTATGGTAAAATACACATAACAAAACTTACTATTTTAACCATTTCCAGGTTTACAATCAAGTGTATTTTGTTCATTCGTATTGTACAAACATTATCACCATCCATCTCCACATTCTTTCAGACTAAAACTCTCCTCATCAAATACTTAACTCTCCACTTCTCCCAGCTACTGACACCTGTTCTGATTTCTGACCCCATGACTTTGCCTGCTCTAGACGCTTCATCATAAAACTGGTCTCACAATGCATTTATCATTTTATGACTGGTTTATTTCAGTTACTAAAATATCTTCAAGGTTCTTCCATTTCATACATGTATTGCAAGTTGTTTCCCTTCAGGTGTGTGTAATATATTGTTGTATGTTCATACTACTTTTTGTTTATCCATTCTTTGGTTGATGGACACAGAAAACACACGTATTAACATTAGGAGAAACCTAAGTAGTGTGCCAGTTCACCTACATACGTAAGACTCAGACACACAAAAGATCAGTGACTGTCCCAAGGCAAGTGAGAGCCGGTGTGCCCCTCCCTCAGCCTGTGCCACACCTGAGTCTCTATTGCTTAGTTCATTTTGTCTGTGGTTCCTCAGCATGAGGATTGCAGTCCTTCCACTATAACAGAGTAAGACTGAGAAATCTGTGGGCATGTTGCTCTGTTGCTTTGAAGCATCCTGCATGATTTAAGCAGAGCCGAGTTGAAATAAAGCATTTTCCAAGTGACAGATGGATGTCATCTTACCACAATTCTGAGTTAATTTTGGGGACAGGTACATGTTTACAGTACATAGGATTACATTCTTCTTGGGGAGTTGGCCCGTGCATGTAAAACATCGTAATTCTTTTTATCTCCTTTCCCTCCCTATCTCCTCTCCCTCTGTGTCTTGGTCCCCTTCCATTTTGCATTAAATCTGTCTTCCTTGTCCTATTATCTGTCTTTTATTTTGCTCTTTATTTATATTTTGGGTTTCTCATATTAAAAAAATCATGCAGTATTTTAATCTTGTTTCTGATTTACTTCACGTACCATGATCTCAAGCTGCATTCATTTTCCTATGGAAGACCCAAGTTTATCCTCCTTTATGGCACAGCAGTACTCGATCATGTATAAATCTACATTTTCTTTATCCATTCATCTGCTCGTGGATGTGCAGGATGTTTCCAAGACTTAGCTATTATGAATTGTCTGTGCCTGGGTCACTGTAATAGGGTAAAGGGAGTGGTTCAAATGGAGTTTGTAGTTTTATTTCTTTGAGGACTCTTCATACTATTCCCGTAGTTGTTGTACTACTTTACATTCCCACCAACAGTGTAGAAGGGTTACTTTTACTATGTAGCCTCTTTAGCATTTGTTATTACTTGATTTCTTGATGATGGCTGCTCTGTTTTCTGATGTGGGCATTTATAGATATAAACTTCTATCCTAGGACTGTTCACATTATGTACATTATGATTTTGTTACGTTGTACTGGCACTATCATTTGATTCTAGGTACTGGCTCATTTCTTCCTTGATTTCTTCTGTGACTCATTGATTACTCAAAAGTGTTTTGTTTAATTTCCATACATTTGCATAATTTACATAGTTTCTTTTGCCATTGATTTCAGTTTCATTGAGCTCTTAGCTAATAATATGCACAGTATAATTTTGATTATTTTACATTTATGTAAGCATGCTTTATGGACTAGTGTGTGGTCTGTTTTGGAGAAAGTTCCATGTGATGCTGAGAAAAATGTTTATTCTATTGCTGGGTACAGTCTGTAAACATCTACTAAGTCCACTTGTTTAATGATATTTCATTGTTATTTAATGATTTTCTTTCTTTCTTTTTTTTTTAGTCAACTTGATCTGTTTTTGACAGTAGGACATTGTTGTTGGCTTTTGCTATTGTGGATGTCCAGTAGAGTTTGTTTCATGAAGCTGAGTGTGCCACTGCTTGGTGTATATTATTCCCTTAACCTCTGTGTAGTGACCTTCTTGTCTCTTCTGATCAGTTATGAGTTGAAATCCACTTTGTCTGAAAATGGGATAGCTATTCCTGCTTGTTTTTTGGTTTTTGTTGCATAGAATAGTTATTTCCCATCCTTTGAATTTCTTTTTAGATTAAGTATATTTCTTGTACAGCACATTGTTGCATTTCTTTCCTGTCTCTCAATCTGTGTCTTTTGACTGAGGAATTGAGAATATTCACATTGAGACTTATCGCTGAAAGGTACTGATGTATTCCTGTCATTGCTTTATTTTCTTGTTGCTGATCTCCGAGCTCTTATCTGCTCCTCCTGTCTGCTATGTTCATTGTTCTTAGACCATTTGGAATTGTTGGCTTCATTCTCTTTCTGGAACATCCGTGAGAAATTTTTGGAATGTTTTGTGGTTAGAAATTTCCTAAGATGCTCTATCATTGAAGTATCTTATTTCTCCATCAATTCTGAAAGATAGCTTTGCAAATATTGAAGTTTGTTTTCTTTTAGCGCTTAAAACACTAGACTCCAGGTTGTCCTGGTCATTGAGGTTTGTGTTGAGAAGTCTATTGTAATCCTAATGGTTTCCCACTCATTGCTTTTCTCTAACAGATTTTAAGGTTCTCTTCTTATGTTAGATTTCTGGGATTTCAACTATGATGTGTTGTGAAGTGGTTCTTTTCTGATAATGACTATTTGGTGTTCTATATGCCTCACTTATTTGTATGTTTACATCTTTCTCCATATTTGGAAATTTTTCTATTATTTCTCTATATAGGTTTTTATGCTATTTGTGCTGTCTTCTGATTTTTCACTAATTCAGATTAAATTTAGGTTAGCCTTCTTTGTATCATCTACCAGGCACTGGATACATTATTCATATTCTCTTGTTTTCAGGGTCTCTCTGAGTAAGTCATCGTAGACATCAGCCCTGTCTTCTGGTTCTGACTCTCATGTCAGTCACTTCCACGGCCCGTGCTTTCAGCACAATTTTTTTTTTTTTTTTTTGAGACAGGTTCTTTCTTTGTGGTTCAGGCTGGCCCTGAGCTCAGCCTCAAACTCACATCACAGCAATCCTCCTGCCTCTGCCTCCTGAGTGCTGGGATTATAGGCCTGAGCCACCACGCCCGGCACTGTGGTATGTGGTACTGGCTGCTGCTGGGCATGAGTCTCCACGCCTAGTATGGTATGTGGTTACCGGGAATCGAACCCAGGCCCTTGCGCTTGCAAGACAGGCTCCGGAACCACTGAGCTAACTCCCCGGCCCTCAGCACAATTTTTTTAAGCTCCTGCATTTCTGTTTGGTAGTTTTCATTGACCTTAAATTCTTTGCTAAAATGGCCATTCATATATCATTTTGTTCATCTAGTTTTTTAATCCCCTTTTATCATTTTAAATAATTCAGTTGTTCGGCTTTTGATTTCCTCCTGCCCATGTGTGGGGATCAGCTTGGAGAAGTTGGGAGTTTGGGGAGGCATTGTGTTACTTTGTCTTCTTATGTTTCTATTGTCATTTATTGTTTTTGGTTTTTTTTCTGCTGAGGCTTTTGGTCACTTACAGTGGAAAGACTTTGTTGCTAGTGTGGAGATTTCTGTAGTTCATGTCTGCTTTTCAGTGATATATTCTAGTGTGGCTAACTGTAAGCCTTTGCCTCTGTTCCAAGATTCTGATAATCTGGACGAAGAAAATGCAGTATAATTGTCTAAGTACCCCATTTTCCAAGAATGGATAATAGTTTTTGTTGATGACACAAAGATAATCAGATATTGACATCCAAAGAAAATCCATTAATAGCATTGACTAGATCACATTGGCTATAGAAATAAAATAAGTAACAGTAATAGTGTCACAGACAGACTGGATATTATATATTCTAAGAACCAATAATAGACAACCCTTAGCCATAGAAAAGCAATCTATAATTACAGTATAAACATTAAGACAAACCAAATATTAACATGTAGTTAATATCTAGTAAATGTAATAATTATACCACCACAGAAATAGAGAAGAATTCAACAGTAATAGTGTAGAGTTAACTATGTAAGATTAATAAATCTTAATGGTCGTACTAATAAAGATAGGAAAACAGAGATTGAGAGAATGCAAAAAGAAAACTTTAATCAATGGATTAAATGAGAGAAAGGTAAGATTAAGGAGTAAAAGAAAGTTAAAAAATTGGGTAAAAGTCAAAGAAAAGAAGAGAAAAAAATAAGAATGGACAAGGGAAGGGTCCATGCACCCCATGACCAGTAAAGAAGAAAGAAAGAAAAAAGAAATGAGTCCAAAGAAAAACAGAACAAAAGCTCCCGTGTATTTCTGAATGACTGGTTTCTTTTCCGGATCTTCAGTATTGGAATCCGGGGAGTCATAGTTTTTTCCATCTAGCTTTATGGTCTGTGGGTCTATGAGGTGTCTCCCCTCTTCCAGAGGCTCCTTGTCCGTACACTCCCAGCCATGGCACCTGTGCAAGCTGAGGTGTGTCCTTGCTCCCGTTAGCAGATAGAGAAAGCAGGCGGACCACCGAGCCGTGCTGGTTGTAGGCAGCAGGGAGAGGGTGAACAGACCGGTGCTCTTGGTGCCAGCACTTTCAGACCCGGCCCCTTCTGAAAGCTACACACCAGTCCTAGCTTCTCATGGTGGAGGGCAGAGCCTCAGTTCTTTCTTGGTCTAAGCTTAAAATTTTCAGTAAGTCTGCATCTAGTCCACACACTTTCCACAACTGTCCCTCGTGGCTGTCTCTTATAGGGTCCCTGTGGCAGGGTGGAGGGGGTTGTGACCCTGGGAACTTCTCTATGGCTCAACCTAAAATAACCCATCCCTTCCCCAAATGCTTCCTGATTAAACATGCTCTGGCAGGCCAACAGACAGGCAGTACACTGGGTTTCTTCTGTGGCTGTAGCCTGCCACTCAGTAAAACCTCACACATTTTGCACAGTTCACAGTAATCACAGGCTTTCCACTGGGCTAGTGCTGCTGGCCCCATCTGCTGTCTCCCTGGATACCCTGCACCTGGAGGACCTACCCTGTAGAGACTGATCTCCCTCCCCAGAGATGGGGTGAGCTTCCAGACTGCTTTATTCTGTCTATGTTGTACCCCATTGTTTCCCCAGCTTCTGTGTAGTTTCTAAATTTTCCTGTCACTTCCCTCCCAATTCCCTGAAATCTGCTTCTTTTTTTCCTTCACCAAGTTGTCATTTTCCAGGCATCTGGATTCCAGGTGCTGAAGAGGCTGTACTTTGCTTCTGATCACTACCCTACATTTTATTTCCAGCAGGGCTCGTTAATCAGACTTGATAGTGATAGCATGTCAAGAGTGATATTGCTAAGTAGTTTGGGGCCACTTGATAAGTCTCGTTCCTGCAGATGCTCAGTCTGCTCTCAGTGTCTGTGTACTTCTGCGTTTAGACACACGTCAATGGCTCCTTCCCCTTGGTCCTAGCTCCACATAGGAAAGACATCTTACCAATAAGCAATGAAATGGGAAGAGAAAGGAGCTCCCAAGCCACTGCTTTAAGTTATTCACCATTATGTCATTCTGTCTTACTCCAGTCACAAAAATCATAGACTGAGAAGGGTGGATGGGTTTGTTTGTATTTGTGTTTTATGGTGCTGAGGATGGAACCCAGGGTTCATGAGGCACTAAGATGTCCAAAAGGTTATTAATTAAATGAGCATTTGTCGTAGGCTTTGGTTTTGTTATTCAACTTTAAATTTTAATAGAACTGAAGGAGGGAGAGATAGATGGGACCTTGCCCTACACTTGTTCCGCCTTGTGCCTTTTGAAGTTTAAATGGGAATGAATCTCTCTCCAGATGTTTTAAATAATGAAAATTTAGTGTGAAGACAATTGAATTTTAATGACAATAGAATTGCTGTGTTCCAGCCAAAAAGCTACTGAAAAATTAATACTTGCACAAAATAATATTTGGCTAATAGCAGTCTCCTTAATCACCAGGTGTCCTGCTGCTAAAGAATACTTCAAAGAGAATTCCCATCACTGGAGCTGGGCTGTGCAGTGGCTACAGAAGAAGGTAGTTGAATTCTGAACTTCTCTAACTATAACATAAAAATCAGTAGCTGGATATCTTTAAAAAAGTCTCCTAATCCTAATTTATAGACTGACCCCAAAGTGTTTTTATTCTTTAGCTGTTTCTTTAATAGTCAGTATCTAAGTCAGCATTAAATTTGTATATTAATGTATTAGTACCGACATGTTCCAAGATTCCAAGTTGGTGTGTGAAATTTCACATGGATAGCACTGAACTCAGTATGTACTGCTCTTTCTTAGATGTACAAAACCTGTGATAAAGTTTAATCTATATAAGGAATAGTTAGATTAACTGAAAATAAAATAGAGGATGGGGAAAGAAAATATTACAACAACATACTATTATAAAAGTTTCATGAATATGGTCTTGTTTTAGTTCCTTTCTGGTTGTGGGACAAAATAATCTAATGCCCACAAGGTAAAGGAAGAAGTTCATTTTCACTCACAGTTAGAGGTTTTGGGCCGCAGTCACAGGCTCCAAGGCAGAGAGAGGGGTATGACAGAGGGGAAGCAGTCAGTGAGCTAGTCCAGCGGCGCACATCCATGATCCAGTCACTCCCAGAACCTCACCCCTGAGTGCATAAAGTTTGGGAAGGACATCTAGATACACTACATAAATCTGGGCCTCTTAAAATATTTTACTGTTCAGCCATCTTCATGTGCTATTGTGAAATGACACAGTGACTGTCATGAGGTGAAAGAGACAGGCACTATCAACATAGCTACATAGCTCTCACATTCTGACAAGCCATCAGTGACGAGGATCCTTGATCCGTGACCTTGTTGGGCAGGAAGAATATGTAGCATGGGAACAGTTTACATCTAGGGTCGGGCGGGGGTGGGGGGGACAGTGCAAGATTTCATGATACTCAGACTACGACACCATGGTGGCTCAGTTTATGAACTTAGTTCATTCTACGATTCTGGGGAGGATGGCCGCCATCATGCTCATCACCCAATGCAGAGTTCAAGAACAGAGCAAAATTTTACTGAACACTTCTGTTTGTTAAATGAACTGTTTGCAAGGTACTACTGTCTTTGGACTGCAGCTTGTCACAGGTAACTCAGGCTAAAGGAAGTATAACTGAAGAGGAGAGGGCTAAGTACACATGTTTTAACTTTAGAGGTGGAAAGGCAGGAGCCATGTCTCTCTGAGGTTTTGAAAGTACAGGGATTCCTGGGTGAGGGAAAGCACAGGGAGAACAGATGCTGTGCTTGGAGGCTGTGATATTCACAAACTCATCTGTCACTTCTGACCATGCACTTCTTTCATCTCAGATGTCAGAACATTACTGGACACCACAGAGCAACGTTTCTAATGAAACCTCCACTGGGAAGACCTTTCAGCGAACCATCTCAGCTCAGGTGAGGGCTGTCTCTGTTCCCCTGACACAAGGTTCTCAGAATCTGCAGCCCGAGGGGTAGAGGTTTGGGGTGAAAATGAGACTAGGCAGAGCTGGGACTGCATTTCTGTGAGAAAACACGGGTTGTGAAAACCGTGTAGATCACTCACCTGCAGAAGGGCTGGCCGGACAAGCAGGGCGGCATTGTGTGGCCAGAGGGTAGCAGCCACCGAAGGGACAGCCCGTGACCTCCTGTGCTTTAATACCTTCAGGACACATTAGCGTATGCCACAGCTCTGCTGAATGAAAAAGAGCAATCGGGAAGCAGCAATGGGTCGGAGAGCAGTCCTGCCAATGAGAACGGAGAAAGGCACTTGCAGCAGGTACAGCCGGGGCCCATCTCTGGCCAGAAGGGCAGCCCACTCCTGAGCATCCCTGAGCACCTCCCCAGAGCTCCACGGCCACAGGAGAAAGGTGGTGCTCGGGTGTGTGCCTGGAGGCAGCATGGTCAGCCTCCAGCTGGCTGACAGACAACGCTGCAGGGTGCGCTCGGGGTCAGGCCAGCCACACGTGTGTTGTTCCCTTGTCCCTTCCTGCTTCTCTTTATCTACCTTCCTGCATTTACGGACCCTTGAAAGGGAAGCAGGGGCCACTGTGGTAGACCTACTTTCCAGAGGACTCAGATAATTTACACCCATTTCCTTAAAAATTTCATTACTCGGGCCAGGGATATAGCTCAGTGGTTCCGGCGCCTGTCTTGCAAGCACAAGGGCCCAGGTTCGATCCCCGGTAACCACATACAATACTGGGCATGGAGACTCACGCCCAGCAGCAGTTAGTACCACATACCACAGTGCCAGGCATGGTGGTTCACACCTGTAATCCCAGCACTCGGGAGGCAGAGGCAGGAGGATTGCTGTGATGTGAGTTCAAGGCTGAGCTCAGGGCCAGACTGAACTACAAAGCGAGACCCTATCTCAAAAAACCTTAAAAAAAAAAAAAACTTCATTACTCGTCACCAGAGAGTAAAAATACTTCCCCAAATATGAACGGAGCATGACTACACTGTCATTCATTCCTCCTCCCCTCCAGTCTGTGACCTTCCTTAGCAGCAGCCTCCCTGCAGGCACATCACACAGGGCCTGCCATTTCACATATGTTGCTGGTGTTATGTCTGTCATTTCTCCTCCATGTTGGGTTCAGAGGCTCGTAACCCTGCAAGTAGCCACTGCCCTGATTTCCTAGACAGTCCTCACCGACCCAGTGGGGTTGCTCTCAGGTTCCACATCACCTCCTGTACCTGCAGAGAAGGTGAGAACTGTCGGCCAGGAGCTTCCGTGACCGCAGCATCTGCTCTGTCCCACAGTTCTCCCGTGACAGTGGAGCAAGTTCTCGCTCCCACCGGAGGCCTCCAGCCCTCATTGTCCCATCTTGACAGAACTTTACTCTTCAATCCTCCGTGCATCTTGATTTCTCCCTCCCTGCCCTCCTTTCTAGCAGTGCTTCAACACAGCTTTCTCCCGTCCTCTTCAAAAATGTCCCTTCTTCCTCTAACCCCCATCCGCTCCCTTAGAATTACCTGAACTATGGAGCATGTTTGTTTCTTTCTCATTCTTCAGCCCTGGCCAGCCTGACTCCCGATGTCTTCTCTCCACAGATACTAGATAGCACGTAGCCAGTGTTGGTGCTGATGGCCCCTCCTCCCTGCTTCTGGCACCCTCTGCCTATCCTCTCCCAACACCTTCCTCTCCTCCAGGCCCCATAGGTGTCTATCCTGCATCCTTCTGCTTTTGCTCACATCCAACTCTGGTTCCCCAAAGCTCTGCCTGCTGCGATGGGAAGACACCTCATTCTGCACCCTCAGGTCCCGATGTACCACCCCAACTGGGCCTCACGTATGCCTAGGCCCCCATGTGTTCTACATAGCACCCCTCCCTCTGGGGTATTCCAAGCACCTCTGTCTGGAAGATCCCTGAGAGAACCACCTGCCTCCACTCTGACTGCCATCTGGCCACTTGCAAAGCCTGTCCTAGCTCCCCTTTGCTGATAAAGGCCAGAGTCTCCACACAGTCCTGCTTGATTTGTCACCTATACACTTCTCCCCAGCAGTTGCTAGTTGTAGTTTATCGATTATACCATGTTCCTCTGCCTCAGGCCCTTCCTGTTCTCTCCATCTACTCCCTCTGCGTGTCCCCTCCCATTCCCCTGGCCACTCAGATCAACTCCAGGACACAGGACAAGTCTTCAGAACGAAAGGCCACATGAAATGCAAACCCAGAAGTGACCCAGAGCACACGTGAGGTGCAGTGCCCAGCCCAGAGCAGGGACAGTGGCGGCTGGTCTCACTCTGCTTTGCCCTGCTGCCCCTCAGAGCTCTCAGAAGAGCCTGCCTACGGGCAGAGAACTGTGGCACCAGTAGAGGTGCTAGGCCGCCACAGTGACTGAGTGACATAGACATCAGAGTGCTCTGCAGAATCCTAGAGTCTCAAACATCTGCTCCTGTGTTCTACGACCCTTCAGTAAACTAATTCCTAGATGAAGAGATAAATGGAAAGTCTGTACAGAAAAGGCCCCCAACCCCACCCCGATTTCAGCTGCATGGACTTTTTACTTGCTGTTCTTTTCTGCAGGGTTCAGAATCTCCCATGATGATCGGTGAGCTAAGAAGTGACCTTGACGATGTTGACCCTTAGAGGGACATGCTCAGCACCTGAAAAGACTGGATATCAGCACCTTCTGGAAACAGAATCTCATCTTTGGAGCCCTTGGCAGAGCCTGGGGACAGGCCAGGAGGCTGTGGGACCCTGGGTGCCACATCCTCAAGGAAGCTTCCTTGGCCACACAGAGGCCAGGAGGAGGCCAGTGTGGGCCAGCTGTCCGGGCACCGTCCACGTGCGGATGAACATTTCTGTGGAGACTTTAGGAAACAAAGCTGGCGGCAGATTTTTGTTATGCGAACATACAAGACTGAGGGTAAAGCTGTTGCTTTCTCCATGATACAACAACAACAACAAAATTCCTTTTGCTTTTTATATTTTAGGAAAGGAAAAAAAAAAAGCAAGCTGCCTTTAGGTTTGTGGGGACAAATTTTTAATCTTGCAGTAACATTGAATAGGAATATCCAATTTAAATGATGTAAAGATAATGTGGTAAAAATTCCTTTTTGTTGTAAAATAGTAAAGAATTCACTTTACACAGACCTTTGTATTTAATATGTCTCCCTCTTTGTATAGAATTTCTGATGGGTCTGGTTGAGAGGCCTGGGCATAAGCATAAATCATGATGAATGTTACCAGGATCAAAAATTGAGAAATTATTAAGCTCTTCAAGGTATTTTCTGATATCATTAAGATTGAAAAGAGCAATAAAACAAAAAAGCTATGTTCTCCAGAATTACAGGACACATTCTTTGACATAAGTCATTAAAGAAGTTATGAGTGGTTCCCAAAACAAATTTTAAAAACATCAAAATAAAAAGCACTTTAAGATACAATTTTATTGAGTCTGACTTCATAAAATTATCTTTTTAATGTTTGGAGACATATTGAATAAACTGTAGTCTTAAGTCATGTGATCTGCAATCATTTGCTTTTACTAAAATCGTAATTTCCAAAGCCCTGAGTTGGAGACACTGCTTTATGAGTTTATGATCGTTTTAGTGCACAAAAAGGATTTAAGACTTTTCTTCTCTTCAACACGAGTCATCACCACTGAAAGAGCAGGGTTGAAGATGTTCCCAGAATTCCCTGGAGAGAAACAAACACCACTGCAGAGCTGCGATCCCGTGTCACATCCCTCCCTCGTCTCTGCTTGGCACCAGCTCCCTTCTGGGGTAGGGGTGGAGTCATACCGACACTCCTGGATTTGGAACGCTCTGTATTTGGAACTTGATGTCATCCCTTGTTGTCCCTGTATTACCTCTAGTTGTAAGTTCTGCCTTATTTTCAGCTCTCCACATGCAGAACTAGGGCAGCCTTAGGAAGTGCCAGGTTGCCACTGTTGGACTTGCAAGTCAAAGAGGCGCAGCCAGCCCCGAAGTGCCTTTTTGATTGCTTTGGGTTTGTGGAACCGTGTGCCAAGCAAACAGCTTCACTGCTGTGCACCCTGGTAACCCTTCACTCGCCTGCTGCGCTGTGGACATTCTTGTCCGCCCAGATTTTGGTTTGTACTTCCGTATTTTAGCACAGGTTACTGGTGGCTAGTCAGGCACAGGAAAATGGAAGAGCCAAGAAACAGATGTAGGCAAGCGGCACATTTGATACTGTTCTGGTGTTTTCGCAGTTTTGAATGTGATGTATTTTGAATATCTCGTATCCTACCGTGTCCTTTCTCTGACCCTCACCTTTTGTCCACACCCATCTTCATATGATTGTGTGGGACTGTGAAACGCTAGCGAGGAGAAATACCATCGCTGGCAACTGCACTCTCAGGAGCCCCAAATCAGGAGTGAAATCACCACTTCTAGTCCCCTTATTTCCTATGGAAACGACGTCCCCTGCCCTGGCCCTGCTGTCCTCATGCAAAGCCGCATCAGGGTCGCCGCACTCCAGCTTCGGGTCGCTTCCTTTCATTGTCTCAGTGAGCATCGATTCCACTGTGCCGGTAACCGCTTGATTTCCAACAGCTGCAGTCAACGAGCCTGCTGAGGACTTTTAATGTTGTACCACAAAGTGACGATTGTGACAGGCTTGCCTTGGAAAAGTTTTTACTGCCAATTTTTTGGATGAAGATGTTTTTATAATCCTTCACAACAGTCTGCAAATTGAGCAGGAATTGCACAAAGGACTCAGCGCTCTGTGTTGTCAAAGCTGTGTGGTGAAGGCCGTTCTGGGCATTCCGGGGCAGCTCACTCGCGATGCTGTTAGTGGACTCGTGCAGCTGCTGGCAGCTAGCGTAAGTCTAGGACCTAGAGCGCCGAGTCCTCACTCCCTGGCTTACTCTGCCCTCCCTGCTGACGTCAAAGGCGTGCGCAGTACCTTTTGAGCTTGGAACAAGCAGACTGGAATTATCCTCTGCTACCTCTTTGTGTACAAAGTCTTGTTTATAAAATTTCAAAAGAAAGTAGATAAACTAGGAAAGAATCTTAATTCTAAATTTGGTTCATATGTGGCAGAGTTCTTAGCTTCTAAAAATACAAAATAAATTTTTCAAAAATATAGAATTGGAGTCTCACCAACATTTTTCTCCAAATGTCAGAGTCTGGCCATGGTGGGGGCACAGTCGGCGTGAGGCCTGGCCACACAACTGGCTCTGTGGTTCTTTGCAGGGCTGTGAGTTTTTCCTGAGTCTTCCCTGGTCATATTTCAGGACTTCTTGGCAGAGTATAGTCAAGAACACTGACCTCCAGGTCCCGATCCATAGACATATCCCGTGTAGCTTCTGGCCCCCCCATCCTCAGTCATGTCCTAGGTCTCGTGGCTGTGTTCTTGTTTGTGTGTGTCACCTCCCACATGCTAGTCCAGCTCTCCCTTTCCCTGCAGGCCAGGCCCTTCCCTGCTGGTGCCTGGAGACTGCAGGAAATGGGAATGGAAATGTTACCATAGCCCTCTGCAGCAAGTGACAGTCTCCTGTGGGCGCTGCAACACAAGCTGACAGGAATAAATACAAAAAATAAGACCTAGAACTGGGTTTGGGGCTGATCTAAGTTACTCTGAATAGCAAAGATAGGAACCAACGGCAGCTAGTATTTTATTAAGATGTGAGAAGGTAGGAAGGGTCAGCCTTGAAGACAGCAGCACAGTGTGAAGTGTCCAGAAGCATCTGGTGAAGGCTGCTATGCAGCAGGAATAGCTGATATGTGGATAGGGATGTAAAAGGGTAGGGCACTTGGCTTGCTTGGAGGGATCAAAGGGTGCTGAGACTGGGTTGCAGTGAACATCAAGCCGCCAGGTCAGGAAGAAGCCATCATTCAGGGCAAGGATTCAGTTGGAGCCAGCTTGACCCTGGCTGGAAGTGAACCCAGCCAACCCTGCTAGTTCATGGTCTAGGACTTCAGTCTCAGTGGCAGCCGTTAGCAGAGGAGCAGGGCCAGCCCAGCCCCGCTGTGTGATGTGCACTTTGGTGTCACCTAAAGCTCCAATCAAGCTCCTGAGATCGAACAACATAGCTTAATGATGGCAAAGCAAGAAGCAGGTGCCACTGATAACTGTGGCCTGCTAGTACTGGGCAGAGAGGTCTGTCGAGGGGGCCACCTGCCAACCACCCTCGAGAACTAAGTTGTCCATCCTCCCAAGTGACAGCTGCTGGGCACTGGACAGGTGATGCAGCATCTCCTGAAGAGGGCGGGGGTCTGGAAGGCAGAGCAGGTGTGAGGCCAGAAGGTCACAAGCATGTTCCTGCACCTGACACTGAGTTATCAGGAACACTTTTGTCAGGAACACTGAATGTTAGGAACACTTTTGCCTTTGCCGCAAATCCCTCATGCATGACATGGGCTGTGTAGAGACAGTCCTCACTTAAGACACACTCGCCAGCCCCAGAGAGGAGCCAGACGCCCCACTCCAAGTAGGAGTCTGCAAACTTGACAGAAATCTGAGACGACCGCTATCCAACCATGGACGGCAGTCGTGGACGTGTTCCAGCTCTTACAGAAGCACTGAGGCACTCTGACCGAGCAAGCCCACACACATGTGCTCTGAGCCCTGACCCTCTGGTGGGGAGAGGGTGGGAGGGCGCCCCGGACAGGCGCACCTACCCCTGGCCCAGGAAGCTGAGGCTGGGCCCACACGAGCTGCGCTTCCAGGCCGAGTGCAAACGTGCTCCTCCATGGCCTGTCACCCCACCGACTCCCCACTGCATGGTGTCGCCATAGGCACCCAGGTCCAGGCCAGGCCATGACAAAGTTACTTTTATTTTAAAAAGTCACATAAGAAAAACCCTACAAAACCCAGAATAAATACCAGCTTACAAAAGCCAAACAGGTCTGGAAAAGCTTCTTGCTATAAAAAGGGAGCAGAGAAGAGACTCGAGAGAGACATGTGCATCCACTCACTTGGGCGAGTAGAGTCGAGGGACAGGCATGCCCTTCCGCAGCCTGCCCAGCTGCTGGGAGTGACCATAGCCCTGGGACCTGCATGCCGCTGCCCAGGCCATCGGGGCCACACCCCAGCACTGCCCCACCTCCTGCTGTGTGCACTGGGGGGGGGGGTACTCCCCCCCTCACTGGCCCCCATTTTTTCCTCTGTGGAGTAGGATGTCAGTGTTGCTGCACAGAGAACAGTGATGGCAGCCAGGAGAAACTTTGAGGCATGGATCTCATCCCTACTCTCAACCCAGCGGTGTGGAAAACATCCCCCATCTATCAGGGGTCCCCAAAGGGGCTCCTCCAAAGTGGGCAGGTGGTGTAGATCCAGCAGCCCCTCCACCCTCACTGCCTGGGCCTGATGCTCTGCCCCTTCCGGCCCCACATCCTCCGCCCTGCAGGGAGGCCTGATTGTGACAAGAGCTCAGACATGGCGGGTCATCTGCTGTGGGCAGCGACATGGGACTCTGGCAAGTAGAGTGCGACTTCCCCTGCCATGACACAGAGGTGGGGATGGCGGGAGGGGGAGCCACAGCGCAGGACAGAGTCCAGGCAGGACTCCAAGTTCTCCAGGAAAGTAGCCCCCGCAGTGCCAGGCAGAAGCACAGCTGTCCCTGCAGGCCCAGGCCCAGGCCCCAGCCTTCCGCGGGCACCTGTCTAAGCTGGGCTGTCACTGGCGCTCCCGGGAGGCCTCCTCTGAGGGCCGGATCCGGCAGCAGATGGCAACGGCTGTCACGGCCTCCTCGCTGGTCCTGCCTGCCACCTGGGTACCACGGCTCCTTACCACACACGTGTTGTCCACAGCATAGGCCCCAAGGACCAGAGAGGCCCCAGAGAGGGCACTGCAGCCTGTGAGGGTCCAGCCATCCTCACAGGTCACCATGACCTGCCAGAGCCCAAGAAGAGGAGAAAGCACATGTCTACCCCACCTGGACTTCACCTCTTCCCAGCACCCCTCGGACCTTAGTGCTAACCCCTTGTGCTAGGCTATAGTGTCTGCTCTGCAACTCATACCTGGTGGCCCAAGCCCAACACCTGCCACACCAGCCCTTGCCACATAAGGACAACTCTGCCTGGCCCGTCCACCCCTCCCCCACCAACCCACCACATCAGCGCCTCCCTCACAACCAACCACTCCTCACCTGCTCCGCGGGCTGTGGGACCCCGTGCTCCCTGACTTTGCATTCCAGGCCCGGGGCCTGGCAGCAGGACGCATGCACGCTGGCCTCCTGGGGGCCCACACACTGGCCAGGTCCACGTGGCCTTGACACTGGCTGCCTATGGGCACTAAAATCCTCGGCCTCCCAGTGGGTGCTGCAGCCTGGTTAGGGGGAATCAGCTCGGTCACTAGAATGCTGGAGACCCTCTCAGCCCCCAGGTCTTTAAGTCCTGAGCCTGGGGATACCTGGGAGCCACCTAGGTCAGAGAGGGAGGCGGGCCTGAGCACTTCTACTCTGCTGATGCCCTGCTCTGTGACCTGGCAAAAGCCATCCAACCTCTCTGAACCTTAGCTCTCAGTAAAACATGGTCTCCTTGCCACTCTGAGGAGGAAGCTGTGAAACATGTCTCCAAGACTGTCTGGGCTCTTACAACTCCAAGGTGGCCCAAGCCCAAGGCCTTCTCCAGCTGTGCTCCAGGGTTCAGGATGTTGGCACAAGAGCAGGGCCCAAGTACAGCAAAGCCCCTGCACAGCCAAGGGCACCGGCATCTGCCCAGCTCTTCCTTCCACTCAAATGTAGCCAGTGTGCCAGCCTGCTCATCCACGTCCAAGCTTTGCCTCCTCCCGGATGCTCACACTCCACCACCACAGGCTCAGCCCCAAGACCTGAGGGCACTGCCCCACTCCCTCCCATGGGATTTCATCACCTGCTAGGCACACTTTTAACAGAACAGCAGGAAACGGTTTTGAAAGCAGGCAGTGCTGACAATAACAGCTAGAATATGTATTGTTCAGGCTAAAGGCTTAGCGATCATCTTCCCCATTTCACACAGGGAAACTGAGGCTCATACCTGATAAGAAATGTGCCCCGGGGCTGAGTGGCACGGTGGTTTCAGTCTGAGGTCTGCCCCACTGTGGACCCAGCTCTGGATCCTGTGAGGCCAACAACCAGAACCCCAGGCCTTTCCCTAAGTGTCACCACCAAGGCAGGTGTTGCCTAAGTCCCCTGAGGCAGGAAGCTGAGACCAGGAAAGGTAATGTCACCACCCATGGTCCCCGGCACGGAAATGCAGGCCTGAGTCTGCAATGGACACATGGGCTGCGGTGTGTCCAATCACCTACCTGTGAGGACATGGTCCTGCTGGTGGCACTGAGCGTCAGGCTCTGTCCCCGCCCTGGCTGGAGTCGTGTGGACACTGCAGTTGGCTCGGGGCAGCAGGCAGCATCTGGCGATGGCATGGACACCCTCTCCCCCAAATGCATTGTGGGCCCGGCACATCCGCCTGCCCCCACGGACCTGTAGCCAGAGACAGACCAGAGCCACTTTACCGGACTGCAGGCCCACAGAGGGTCCCCGAGCCCTCATCAGCATCCCAGCTCCCAGCCCTCTGGGGACAAGGAACACATGCCCGCCTGGGCACACTGTTCTGCCCGTGGGCAGCTGCTTCCTGAAGCTCTCCCAGATACCAAGATAGAGGGGAATCCGGAATAAGGGCACAAGGCCTGGTCCTGCTGCACCACCCCCCACCCTGCACTCGGGACAAAAGTGCTGTTGTCCTTGCATCTGCCCCATCACAGCAGCAGATAGTGCCGTGTACCCCTGCAGCAACAACACCAGCCTTGCCGCCGGTGCCGCTGGAGTCCCCACTCCCAGGACCACAGCCGCTGCGAGGGGAGGGCCTCCATCCTGTGATCTCCCGGACTCCTCTGCCTCGGCTTTCCCAGCAGCCCCTCAGTGCCACACCAAGCTGGGGCTGCAGGTCAGGCCAGGATTCATGTCCCAGAGACACACAGAACAGCTCACCTCGATGAGCTCGCCCCGCCGCTTCCCGCTCCGGGAGAAACTGGAGCAGCTCAGCAGCTCCTCGCCACGGGCGCAGTGAGCCACAGCGGTGGCCGTGCGTGTGGGCCCTGAGTGTGCAGACCACACCGTCCTGCAGAGCAGACAGCCCCCTGCAAGGAGGCCCAGGTGAGGACAGAACCAGCAGGGCAGCCCCCAGGGACCCCAGAAAGACACAACGCTTCGCTCCTGGTGACATGCGACATCTCACCAGTCACGCAGAGCCTCATACAGAGGGACAGCCCCTCTTTCTCAGATCAACCCATGGGAGCCTGCCCTGTCTGCTGCCCACACTGACACCCTGCTCACCCGCACTGTGAGTGTTGGGGGGCAGCCTGGCCACCAGGTTGGGTGTCAGCTCCCGCTGGTCCTCAGGGAACCAGGCCTCATTGATGACGTCTCTGGCTGAGAAGTGGATGAGTCTCTGCCGCAGGTCGGCCAGCGTGAGCTCTGGCTCAGCCGTCAGCATCATGGCCGCAATGCCTAGAGTGAAGTGGGGGGATCAGAGGTGGCAGTGGCCTGGCCCTCCTGCCCAGTCCAGGACTCCAATGCCTCAGGCTGCTCTTCCCGGAAGGAGCCACCTACAGCTCCCTACAGAGGCAAAGCCAGTTACTAAGACATCCTGCTTTCTTCCTTCTGGGGCTTGGTGACCTCCTATTCATCCCTCAAAGCCTAGATCAAATGTCCCTCCTCCAAGAAGCCTTCTCTGTCCCTCAGACTGAGGTGGGGCCTCCTCCAGGCTCCTGCTGATGGAGCCCTGACTGCTGTTCTTCTGTTCACACATCTGCCTCCCCAGCTGAGTGTTCCTGAGTCTGGCTCTTGAGTCCACCAAAGGTTCAGTGGTAAAGGGTTGGTCCCCACCCTGCAGCACTACTGAGAGGTTTTGGCCAAAAGAGGGAGCCTCCTGAAAGGAAATCAAGTCACTAGGACGCCAGGCTTCCTCCTCCCGCCCCTGCTCGCTGCAGCACTCGGTTCCGGCAGAGCTGATTAACACGGTGCCCTCCAGGCGGCTCCTACCAGCCCCAGCGCAGCCCACACATGTGCATCCTGCACTCTGACCATGGGGCCGTGAGTGTCACAGTGGCAGGGACAAGGTGACTCACCCGCCACATGGGCAGCAGCCTGCGATGTCCCACTCTGTGACACAAAGCACGTGCTGCAGTCGCTGGAGGCACCAACAATGTCATCCCCGGGGGCAAAGATGTCTACACAGCGGCCAAAGTTGGTCCCCAAGGTCCCCAGCTTCACTGGCTGGTCCTGGACATTGGTAGCCCCAACAGTGATGACCTGGCAAGGCAAAGAGGTGAGTAACAGAGAAATGAGGGAAGGCCGCAGGGACAGGCAGACTTGCCAGCCATGCTAGCCACCTCCTAGACCACTGAAATGTCTTCTGGTAGGGAGACTCTGACTCCAGGTAGACCTCTGGCACCTGTGCCCGGGCCCAACCCTCTGCTCCTCACCAGTTCCAATGCCCCTGTGCCAGGCACAGTCTCCTGGGGGGACATGACGAATAGTAAACTAGTGGTGCTCTGAAGCCCATACGGAGGCCACGAAGGCAGAGCACGGAAGCTTGACAGGTCTTAGGTAGTGTTCTCATTTGCCTGTCTGGGTACTGAGGACTGAACCCAGGCCTGGCACTGAGCATCGTGCCCAGACCTTTCTTACATTTTGAGACTGGGTCTCAGTAAGTTGCTAGGTTGACCAGTGTTGTCTAGTCTTGCATTCCTCCCACTTCAGCCTCCCAGAGGGATGGAACTACGGGCATGCAGCACTGGGCCAGTTGATTTCAGACCATTTTAAATACAATGGCCAGGGAAGCCTCTTGCAAGCCAGGTCTCAGGGTCAGGTTGACATCTGCTCCCCCACGCCACCCCACCATACTGTGAGGCCGGGCAGGACATCTGGACAGCCCGATGCACAGCAGATGCCCTTGATTGCAGTCAGGTGAGGGAAAAGGCACCACACTGTGCCAAGTCCCCAGGGCTCTGTTCTAAGCTCCTACGGCCTGGATTAGATGAGGGCTTGCAGCCTCACCCTCCCAGCCTCTGCTATAGCAGTGATGAGCTTGGGAAGGGGCTGCAGGATGATCAAGGGGACCTGGACATAAGGAGGGGGTGGGCTAGCTCCCCTTAGACCAAGCACCAGGGTTCCTGATGCCCTAGGAAGGAGGCAGGATGACAGGAGAGCTCAGGGTCTCATCTGTCTGGCCAGAGCAGGGAGTAAAGCATGCAGAAGACCTTCAGGAGGGACAGTGGCCAGGCCCACAGGTCCCCACCCACCTACCATGAAGAAACATCCAGGCACCCACCTCCGGAGCTGAGGCTGGGGAATAGAGGCAGGCGTCATCCTGGAAGTTGCCGGCTGCAGCGACCAGCACCACCCCCGCCCTGGTCAGGTGGTGGCAGGCGGCATTGAGAGTGCGGCTGTACCCCCCGGCCAGGGGCAGGAGCACTACTAGGGGCCCCACAGGCTGGGCCAGCTGGCTTTTCCGAATGAACTCCAGGCCTGGGAGGACAATGGCAAGTTACCACCCAGAGACACACTTGCCCCTGAAACCTCTTCCTCATAGGCACAGTGATGGTGCCCGAGGGTCGCCAACCCCCAGTGCATGTGCTTCCGGGAGGGCGCTTTCCTGTGTACCTCATCCCTCATACAGCAGCCAGAGACTAGAGAACAGTGGTCCAGGGATTTAGCGCAGCGGTTCCAGTGCCTGCCTCAAGAGCACAAGGTCACAAGTTTGATACCCACTAACAACAAAAAAAGTGTCTTCCAAGGGAAAAATTCAGTCTTCACAATCCTTCACCCACTCCCAGGCCCAGTGCCCAGGACAGGAGAGTCTCTGGCCAAGCCCAGTGCGCAGTGGCTCCTAGGTCATTGCAACTTTAAGGACACATAGGAGTCAGTGCCTGGCTCAGCCCACAGGGCTCACTGGGGGTCCAGCCACTCCCCAGAGCCAGCGCTTCCCTATGTGATGTCACCGGCTCCAGCTGTGTCACCTGGGCAGGGTACCCCTCTGGCCAGTTTTACCAGCTGTTTGAACAGGTGCCCCGTGCTGGCCCAGGGTCAAAGTACACAAGCCCTTGGCTTGGTGTCTGGCCACAGTAGGATGTGGTAACCAGGTACCCTCCTCTTCTCTGTCCCCCCTGTCCTGAGTGCGCACTCTTGGATGCCCATCAGCAGACTGGAAGGCATCCCCTCTAGAGCTGGCAAAGTCTGCTGTTAGCTCCATCTGCCCGGCACAGTGGCTGCAGGGCAGAGTCTCCTGGCTTGCGAGTAGGCAAACAGGAGATGGGGAAGGTTTGCTGAGATCCCCTGAGTCTATCCAGTCTAAGGTAGCATGATAGAAGATAGAACTTTCTGTTTTATTTTTGAGACAGGGTCTCAGTATGTAGTCCAGGCTGGCCTTGAACTCATGGCAACCCTCCTGGGATCAGACGCATGTACCTCACACCAACTCCAAGAAGACAGAACTTTTTTTTTTCTTCTGGTACTGGAGATCAAGCTCACAACTTTGTGCTTGCAAGGCAGGCAGTGGCCCCACTGAGCTAAATACCCAGCAAAAACAGAACTTTTAAAGATGCTGAAGAGGGAATAGTGTGGGGTCGTGCAAAGGGCCTGAGCCAGGGGCCACCTGGGCTGAGCCTCGGCCCCTCAGAGCCTCAGTTTCTCACTGTGCACTCAGGGCCTCTACTGGCTCTAACCCCCTGGAACTCTGGGCCAAGGCCTCGTCTGCTCCCCAGTCAGGGCCACCAAGGCTCCCCACCAGCACACTCACCTATCAGGGTGCTGCTGACTGTGCCCTTCCCTTGGCAGTTGAGCACACGCAGGCTGCGCAGGCTGGCACCCTTGGCCACACCTGCGTCCCGGCCGCTGACCACGCCGGCCAGGTGGGTGCCGTGGCTGTCACACTTGCTCGCCTGCTTGACCAACACAAGGACCCCGTAAGAAAGGCTCCATCTCATGATGCATCCACAAAGCATGGGCTGGACTGTCCCCTACCCCACAAGAGACAGCCAAGGAGGGGCAGGGACAACTGAGGTGCAGCTGTGAGGCCGGTGTGGGAGGACTGCGCACCTGTCTGTGGAAGCGTGTCCCATCCTCCTCAGGAACACTCTCAAAGTCGGTGACCGTGACTCTGCCCTGGATCTCCCGGTGGCCGCTCTGGACACTGGTGTCTAAGAGATACACCTCCACCAGGTCCTGTCCTCCACCTTCCCCAGGCAGCACCATAGAAAGGAGAGAATAACCAGAGGCTGGCCTTAGCCGTTCGTGTAAGCTGGCCCCTAAAACATGCTAACTTGGGCTGGGGAGTTAGCTCAGTGGTTCCAGCGCCTGTCTTGCAAGCGCAAGGGCCCGGGTTTGATTCCCCGGTAACCACATAACAATACTGGGTGTGGAGACTCATGCCCAGCAGCAACCAGTACCACATACCACAGTGCCGGGTGTGGTGGCTCACCCCTGTAATCCCAGCACTCGGGAGGCAGAGGCAGGAGGATTGCTGTGATATGAGTTTGAGGCTGAGCTCGGGGCCAGCCTGAACCACAAAAGTGAGAACCTGTCTCAAAAAACCTAAAAAAAAAAAAAAAAAAAAAAAGCATGCTAACTCACACTGACTCACACAGAACCTTGCAGCTGCATACGTGTGTGTGTTTACAGACAAGAAAGGTGCAGCACAGACAGGGTCAGACCTGTTGGAGGCCATGTCAGTAGCAAATGTTGGTGTGGGGTGGGGTGGGGGTCAGGGTGACTGACTCAGGAACATTGATATGGCTGCGAAGTAACAGGGACATTCAGAAGAGTCAGCAGCCCACTGAAACAGGCCCCTAATGGACACAAAGCATGAGAACAGCAGGGCCGCCTAAGCTGCCAGCTCCTTGCACAGGGAGGAAGCTGAGGTGCAAGAGGCTGCTCAAATCTGGGTCTCTGGTTCTGAGGCCACATGCTCTCTCCACAGAAACTAGCAGGTTCCCCGGGGGCTGCCGCCTTGTGCCCCAGTTACAAGAGTCTGCTGAGAACTCACCCTTTCACCTAGGGAAAATGGGATTCCCCAGGAAGCAGGGTTCCCCAGAAAGTGAGATTCCCCAGGAAAAAGGGTTTCTTAGGAAGCAGGGTCCCCAGGAAGCAAGCTGCAGGGCTAGACAGGCAAGGGCCACAGAGGAAGGAAAAGAAAACTTGCAGGTGGCCATGCAGGTCTGGCGCTCTGGAAGGAGAGCGGAGGCAGGTGAGAGGAGCCTTGGGCAGCAGCCAGACCAGCAGAGACCCAGGGCAGGTTGCCCACTAATAAGATCGAGTGGCAGCACCAATGTGGTTCTCAGAGGTCCGTGCTTAATGGAGGCAAGAGGGGACGGGCCAAGGCAGCACCTCAGTGTACACCAGAGAGATCCAGCCATACTGTCACAATAGGTCCTCCAGCCTTGCAATAGTCCCCCTCCTCAGAACTATCATGGCCTCTCTTCAGGAGAGGAGCTAGGGCTCAGAGAGAGACAGTGATTGATCCAAGATCACACAGCCCACATCTGCCACCCTGTGAATGAAAGGTGTGCTCTTGGGCCCAGCCAGCCCTGCATCTGTCCCCAAAATGCCCACCCTGCCTCACTGCAGCCCACCACTCCCAGAAGGCCTCCCCCAGCCACGCCCCCACCACCTCAGCAGTGCACCTCCACACCCTCCCCACCCCCCTGAGCAGTGTGGCATCTCCTCAGGCCTGGCCAGAGGGAATCAGGCAAGCAGTGGCCCAGGAAGCCATGTCCACACCCTCCCAGAGCTGCCGCGCCCTTATCTGGACAAAGGTCTTGGCAGGAGTCATTGAGTCAGGGATCTCCAGATACCTACAGGCCAGAAAGCCCATGTCGAGGGTCCTTACAAAGGAATGGAGATGAGAGTGACAGGCCACAGCTGGAGATACTTTAGCCACCAGGCAGAAAAAGGTGAGAAAGGACCCAAGGCTAACAGAGGCCACCTTGTGGTGACCGCAGACTTCAGCCTCTAGGACTGAGGAGAGGAAACTAGTGACCCCATCTGAGTGTGTGGCACTGTCACAACAATGCCAGTTAACTTGCACAGGGCACAGCTGCTGGGTTGGGGTCTCTGCCTCTGCTCAGTCCCCTGCCCTAGTTGGCACCAGCGGGCTCTCTGGCATGCTCTGTGGCACATGGGGCTCAGGGTGCCAAGGTGGAGAAATGCTCCCCTTCTGGGCCCTGAACTCCCATAGGAGTCATGACCTGTCATTGAAGCCTCACTTCCACGCCTTTGAGGACAAGGATGGGGTGCCGTGCCCATTGTCCATGTGACAAGAAGATGCTCCGTGCAAGAGGTGGCTCCCCCAGACCTCACAGGTGTGGTGGCTGAGCTCACCCCTCACCACGAAGCACAGGACCCCAGGCTCAAACTCAGCAAGGTCCCCTAGAACCTTATCTTCTTTGGAGCAGGTGTGCCAGCATCCCTTCCAGCTCAGGGTCACCTGCGAAGTCCAGCCCTAGAGCCCTCCATACAGGTGGGGGACAGGGTGGGGACGGGGTGGGCAGAAAGCCAGCAGGGAGCAGGCATAGTGGTGTGATGAATCTGGGAATCACAGAGACTGTGGGTCACCTTGGATAAGGGCAGCCTGCCAGGCCATCCCGAGTGGAGAAGGGGCAGCAGGAATGGCTGGGAAGTGGAGGGAAAGGGCCTGTGTTCCCTGGAGACAAGAGGGAGCCACGCGAGAGGGGTGCACGGGCAGGAGGGGTGAGAAGAGGGGTCAATGGAAGGAGCCAGGTCCCTCAGTGTGGGGGTTGAGGGCCCCAGAGCCAAAGCAGTATGTGGGCAGGTGGGGGTGCCATGGGGTGCTCACTGGGGGCGCCGTACTCCTCCGCCTGGTACCGCACAGGGAGGATGCGCTCCAGGTTCCACGGGATGCTCTGGGCAAAGACGGAGGCGTCTTCCTCGATGTACTCAACATGTGGCAGCCGAAGGGCCTGTGAAAGCCACAGGCTGCTCCAGCATCCCCCTGAATCCGTGCACAGGACCCTGCCCTGCACCTTCCCAGGCACCCAGAGGCAATCCCTCACACCTCCTCCCATGGGGAGCCGGGTGGGGCTGGGTGCAGGACAGGAGCCCACACACAGGGCTGCAGCTACGCCCAGGGCCTTCCCCGAACCCGGCCGCTGTACCCTGGCTGAGTTCAGCCCGGGAAACAATGACAGGAACTGGGCACCACCAGGCCCTCAGCATGCCCTCCCCACCTAGTGGCCCGTTCGTCTCCAGGTGCCTCAGTGTCTCCAAAGGCTCCTCCGCCTGCCCACACTCTGCTTCTGAGTTTCTGTATTTAGTGTCTTCTGTCACGGCCTAAAGGATGGACTGGCAGTTTGGCCATAGGATGCTGCCTGAACTAAACCACATGTGGGCGCAGTAAGCCAGGAGACCACAGCCCATGCCAGCACCTTGCCACATATGTGCTGTGTGGCCTCAGACAAGATCTGGCCTACTCTGGCCCTCAGTGTCTGCTGCCGTGCAAAGAATCGGTCTGCAGATGACGACCGTGTGCTGTCATGAAGTGAGAAGACAGGAAAGACCACCCAGATGTACGTGGAGGCACAAGCCTGGGTGGCGGAGGGCAGGAGGCCTGAGGCCCTCAGGCACCCACGCACTGTGACTCTGTGACTCTGAGAGTGCTGGAGGGAGGATTGCCACTGACACAGAGAGGAACCACACCCACAGAGCATCAGCTTCAAAGGAAGTGTGTACCCCGTGTCATGTGCCCCCAGCGAATGTCCTGGGGCCTATCCTGTGTGTTCCCAGTAGACCCCTGAGCTGGACCCCAGACCTCTGAAGTCTGCATGTTCCTGTCTGTGTCTTGGAATTCTCCCATACTCCCCAGTACTGGGGATAGAATCCAAGGCCTCTGCACTAAGCTACAACCCTAATCAGTTTTTAAAAATTTGGAACAGAATCTAAGTTTCCAGGTTAGGCTGAAACTTGCAATCCTCCTGCCTCGGCCTCCCAGTCTTCTGGGATTCTGGACATACATCGCAAGACCAGGCGTGGAATCCGTTTCAAGAGAAGATAGAACTCTGGACCATGTCAGGTTCACTGGCATCTAGACCTGAGCTGAAATCTCTGGAACCCAGTGAGCTGTGTCCCTTGGCTGCCACAAGGATACAGCGAGACGACGGGGTGGGGTGGGGTGGGGTGGGGGCGCACCATGTCCAGCAGGTCTCCGCTCATCTTCACCAGGAAGCCGGGGACGAGGTGGTGGAAGACGTGCAGGACGGTGATGAGGTAGCCCCGGCGAGCGGCCCGGGCCTGCAGGCGGCGGGCGGTGCTCTCGGCCTGCCCGTGGGGAGTCCCCTCCTTCAGCACCACCATGTAGGTGCCCGGCAGCCTCCATGCGTTCTGAGGAGAGAGAAGAGGACCCCGCCGCGTCAGGCCGGCAAGGCGAGGGCGGGGAAGGGCGGCTGCCTCCCTTCATGAAGTCTCAGGGCTAAGCGACTTCGGAGCAGCCCACAGCTAGCACGATGCAGCCAGGTTCCGCCTCAGCCGTGCTCCAGGCCAGACCACGGCACCTCGGGGGGCCTGAGGTACCCTCCACAGGCACGAGGCGGGAGACCCCATGGCCAGAGCGAGGTATTCAGGTGACGGGCGGTGGGCGCAGGGCGGGGCTCCGGTCCTAATCGCCAGGGCGCCTGTCTCGCTCGGTGCCCAAAGCGCCTCCGCCGGAGCAGCACCGCCGTCAGAGCCTCAGGCCCCTCGCCCCCTCCCCAGACCCCGCTCCCGGGCCCGGCTTTTCGGCCCCCACCGGGGCGCACATATTCGGTACCCCGAGCCCTCCCACCGCCGCGCCCAAGCCATCCAGGGCGAGGTCCTTCCCTCCACCCTGGCCTGCACCGGGAAACTGAGGCCAGGAAGGCGGCGCCGCACAGCCCCGGACCCGCACCTTGGCGCAGCGGTGGAAGGTGGCGGTGGGCACGTGCAGGGTCGCCTCAGCGGGGCCGTCCTCCTCCGATGGGAAGGCGAGCGCCAGCTCCTCGTAGTCGCCGTCCTCGTCCTCCTGGGCGCCGGCGCGCGCGAGGCCCAGCAGCAGGAGCAGCAGCACCGGCCACGAGGGCGGCGCGGAGCCGCGGGTGCGCATCCCGCCGAGCACAGCAGGACCGGCCGCCTGCGGCAGGACCAGAGCGCGCGTCAAGCTCGAAGCTGCGCGTCGCAAGCCAGCGTCCCGGCGAGAGTCTGGACGACGCGGCCAGTCCTTCTAGGGTGTGGGCGCTCGACGCCGGGGGGCCAGGAGATCACGCCACCGGAGCCCCATCGGACGATCCACTCCGATTAAACATTAATGGAGCCCCGGGACTGGAGGATCAGGTTTCGTCCTTGCCTCCCCAAATAGCGTCAGATTACGCTCAGAGGGAGGAAAAATCAATCTCAAAGCCTAATTGGGCTGGAAGCCTGCCGCGCTAGGAGCCCTGCGTGCCAAGCCCACCTCCTCTGCCTCCTGGACGCCGCCCCCGCCGCTCCCCGTGCCTGGTGACCCTTCCTGATCTGTCCGATTTTGACTGCAGAAGCCTCGCTGCCCGCTGACTTTCTTCCACCTGGCTTAACTTGGCATCATCCTTGCTTCCCCTGGATCCTGCATCTCATGTGCCCTGACCGCCCCATAGCTGTGCCCTACTGCTGTCCGGCCAGTCTGCAGGCACCATGAGGGCTTCATCCGGCAAAGGTTTTGATATGAAATCTGCAGGTGTACCCTGTGGATACATTCACAGTTCCCCTGTAGGCACAAGCACAAAGGTCCAAGCAATCCAGATAGCAGATTCCTTTCCCTGAGCTCCTAGGAGGAATGTCCAGCCGACACCTACCATGTGCCAGGCAGGAGGATGTAGCAGCTTGGGCTTCCCACAACACATGTGGCAAAGCGTAGGGCACACTTCCCATGGGAAAGGAAAAAATAGGGCTCTAGGGTCTCCCTTGGCGCATGCTCAGGTTGGACTTCAGGACTAGGAGTCTGAAGTTGCTGCTTTCCTACCTGTTTCGTAAGGACACCCCTCTGGAGAACCCCCTGACAAGGCCTCTGGCACCAGTGGGTTGAGGGGACCCAGGCGAGGTTAGGGCCACCTCCCTTGGTCTTTTCCTTTGTCGTCCTGAAGGCTCTCCTTCCAGATGCCGGGGAAACTTCTCATCCAAGCCTCCTCTTCCAGCAAGAAAGGCTGGCGTTAGGCTCCCCCATCCCCCCTTGTGACCCAGGCTTCCTGCCATCAGGGGCTCCTAACTGTGCCCGAAGGAGGGACACGATGACTTCTGCTGGGGGCAGCATGTTTGGATGGAGGTGAGGAGAAAAGGAAGTCCTGCAGATGCCCCGGACTCCGCAGCAGATGGAGCCCGAGGGGCAGTCGCTTCGCATCCGACACCCTCCACTGCACCCCGTGCCAGGCTTCTGACAAGCTTGACCCCATCGACCACCTTGCCTCACTATGTCCCCCACACCCTCTTAGCAGATCCATCCCGCAGGCCTGACCACTGGTGCCCACCCTGCTCCCCGAGAGGCCCAGGTTACCAAATTCCAGTGACTGCAGTGACAAGCTCATGTCCCTCCCACCTCTGAACTCCATCTTCCCAGAGGAAACTGGTTACACATAGTGGATTGACTACAGTCCCCCAAAAGACAGGCCCTGGCCTAACCCCTGGCATCTGTGAACGTGACCTCATTTGGAAAAGAGGTCTTCGCAGATGCAATTAAGCTAAACTCAAGATGAGCACATCGTGGTTTAGGCTGGGCATTGCCCCCAGAGGCTAGTTTCCTGTGGACCCAGGGAAGGTGTCCCCAACAGATGGAAGCACAGATTGGAGGGACATGGACACCAAAAAGGAAGCACAGGGGCCACTAGAGCCAAAGAGGCTGGAAGGGCACTCCCCAGAGAGCATGGTTCAGCCCACCAGAAGTGCAAACTTTTGCCCCGGGAAGTCCACAGCACAGATCACTGTTGTCTGTGACCATCACAGCTATAGTAATTTGTCATTTCCCTAGAAAACAAATGCATCCAATTATGTGCTATTTTTTCCAGAGATACTAGATTTTTATTTAAATAGACTTTTAGTGTTTATATTATGGTTTATTTTTAACTTTTTATTTATATTAGTGAGGTAGATGTTAAGTGTGTAGACTTAATCAGAAGCTCCAGGGTCATAATCTGGTCATAGAGTCCAACAGCTGTCCCCACTAGCTCCAGGTTTCTTATGTCCCACCCGAAAGTCAGAGTTCCTCAACCGCTCTGTTCACAGGATTTTCATAGCAGGTTTGAGCGCAGGCCCGAGCACTGACCAATCTCAGG